>ML996180.1:0-138467 GCA_010093805.1 Polyplosphaeria fusca
ATGGGGGGTGCAAGTAGACGCGTCGGTACGTGTCGATGTTGGTGGGGGGAGCTAAGCGAGATCCGCGGTCCCAGACTTTTGTCCTAGTACTGTAAGTGCTGAAACTGAACAGCTAGGAGAGCTTTCAGCCTCAGTGTGCATGGAGCGGCAGCGGCAATTTGCCAATGCCTGGCACATGGGGGCTGCCAGCACGGAAGCTGCCCATCTCTCAGTGAGGGGGAGTGCCAACATGAAGTCACTGAGAGCTGGTCTCAAGACCAGCTACGTAATAGGTCACATGACTCAGTATATAGAATCCTGCCTGGAGCGCCCGTACGGCGCTCCACCTTCAATCAACACTTCTTACTCCTCATATTTTTAACAGCATCAAGCTGTGAGTGTAAGCGCGTTTTCAGCGAGCTTGGCGACCTGTTAGAGCCTCGCCGACGGGGTATATCACCCGAGCTTTTGGCGGCAATCCAGTGTACAAGGAGATGGAGGAGAGCTGGCTTTGGCAGTGACGATGAGGTGGATGAGACAACAGGTCTTACCGACGAACAGATGGACGCCAAATATGGGGTGGATACATGGGATGACGGCTGAGAAACTCAACTCCAAATTTCCTATACAATTGTCCTGATTAGGAAACAGGCCTATCAGGCCCATCAAGCCGGCCGACCCTCCGTAGCCAATCAAGCCAGCCGGCCGGCCAAACGCCCCAAAAAACACCAAGCCAGCCGGCTGAAGCGTCAAAGCCGGCTGGCTGGATTGTTGACAAGTCTGCTTGATAGCTACAAAGGCTGGTGGGGCGAAATCTCGACAGTTGACTGCTGAGGATGGTGGTAACGGCGAGGGCAGCAGCACTAATCGACGACGCTGTGGACGGTATGGACAGGTTGGCCACAACTCACGAACACGCGCGCAGGTTGAGGAAGAGGCATCTGATTCAAATGCCTCAACGCAGTACATATTTTCAAGTAGTGATGCAGCTATTGTAAGTTCGTGTGTGGATTGGTACAAGGTGTATTGAGTATGGTACAAGTGTGGTGTAGGTGTGATGAGATGTATGTAGGAGGGATGGCTGGCGAGCAGCCTTATGTACATGATGATAGGTCACGAGGTAACCATGTGTCCTGGACTTACAGCTATATCTGATGTTGAATAAGATAGTTTGGTGTTCTCTTGGCAAAATGTCCGAGTCACCCGTGAAATACGTTATAAACTAAATTATATTTCTACCTACTTATTACTCTACTCGCGATATCCTCCTGGAAATATATCTGGCCAAACATGTCTGTAACATCGATAAATACCTGTAGCTGCTCTATGCAACGCTGCGGAACTACAGAGCTTAACTTCTCCTTCGCGAGCTCCATACCGGCACGCTCGAATTCGGCGAACGCCATTAGGCTATCTTTCGCGTGCGAGATCCACTTTCCCCCGCCGTCGCTGTTCGTTGCGGGCTGGGACTCGCACGCGTCGCTCACGCCTTTCCCACGGCTGGCACCTTCAACAGCGCTGGACAATGAATTCGTTCCACTGATACCGTTCCCGCGACTATACTCCATATCACGGAAGCTAGGGAAATCAAGACTGTTAAAGTTCCCCTCCTCTGCATCGCGCGTAGCTGAGCCGTAGTCGTTGTACTGACGACACATTGTCGCTAAATGGCGACACAAACTCTTGCTATAGTACTGTGCCCTCGAGCCAGCGAAGCAGTGCTTCCCTGGTTTGCTGATCAAGCACGCGAAGAAGAGAAACGAAAAAGGGCAACTAGTGTCGTCAGAGGCGGTGCCGCGGACCCACTTGATGTAGCTCTGTTCCTGCGAAGTTTGGGGCTGCGAGGTGGTGTCGGAAGCGCCCTTACCCGCCTTGCGAGTGGCTAGGATGGCGTTGTCGCGGTTGTGTTCGTCGTGCGCGTGGATGAAGTTGTATATCTCGAGGGCCATTTCTTGCTGAACGGTGGCGGGTGAGCGGGCCAGCGCCCAGTGCTGCGTGACGTGCTGCATGAACCTGCTCAAGGCCTTGAAGGCTCCATGCACTTGTGTGTCCTTTAAAAGGTCGCTGGAGGAGTTAACCTGTGCGTGGCTCGATCCATTGGCGAAGTTGGGGTTGGAGTTAGTAGCAGCCATGCTTGCCGACTTGGATTGATGTTTCAAGAGTCCCATAAGCAGCGACATGCCAGCTTGCGGCACCCTGGCAACCACCGACTCCATGTACTCGTCAACCTGGAAGTTAAGTAGAGATAGTAGAACCATCTCCCACATAGTCTTGTAGGACAAGCTCTGGCCGTTTTTATGGTTGCACGTGACCCAGATCATAGGAATAAACTCCAGATACTTATCCGCCGTCATGGGGATATCAGAGCGACTGAACAGCGAGTTGCGGAACAATTTGAGCTGCGCAGCCATCAGCCGCGCTTCGACGAGGGCCAGCTCCAGGGAGGTGAACTTCGCACCTCGGAACAAGGGCAAGTTAGAGACGAAGTACTGCGTCTTCTCCAGGCTGCTTTGCGGTAGGGTGAAGCCGTCGGCGATGGACGGCGTCCAGGACACGTCGACAATGTGGAGGTGTAGCGCTGCGGAACAGTAGACGGAGTGGAGCAGCGCCGATCGGTAGGATACTTTCTCCACCCAGAGGAAGTCGGTCTTGTCGGGGGTGCTGTACTTGGCCCGCACGTAGTCCTGGCCGTGGCGTATACTGTCCCGTAGATGGTCTTTGAGCGCCGCGCCCCACGGCAGCGAGAGCGCGTAGCCCACGGTGATGATGCTGTAAGATGTGATTTCAAGAGAGTCGTTCCAGGAGCCATTAGGTTTCTGATCTGACAGCGTTTGACTTAGCAGACGGCATATGGCGCCTAGAATGCGTTGTACAAAGCCTTTGCTCGCAAGATTCTCCATATGACTTGCATTGTGCTTCTCGAGAATCAGCACTGATACCTGCACGAACAGCATTCTCGAGTACTGAGCCGATATGTTCCACTTGTCGTGGTAAGGCCCGGACTCCTCGAGTTCGAGCAGGAAAGCAAGTGCCTTTTCGATGTTCTCCTGGTGCAGCAACCCCTCCGCCTCCCCCAGCAACGCAAGCAGGACGTTGCAATTAGCGCTGAAGCTTGGACTGCCCTCCTGGCGATATGTGCGGAAGTAGTCGGCGGTCTGGAACATTTCAATGAGCCTGCGTGCACTCTGGCTCTTACCGAGACACCGTAAGGCCATCAGCGACCGCGCAGTGTCATCTGCATCCTCCAGGACGCCAGGGGTGAACCCGACGAGTCCCGACTGCGCTTCCAACGCGCGCTCGAAGCGCATAGCGAGATGGTCCTTTTCGCGCGCGCTCAACGCGCGAAAGGAGACGCGGGAGGTGAGGAGCGTGGAGAGCGACCAGGAGAGTTCGAATAAGCAGGTTGGGTAGGCGCTGGGCACGTGACCTGTGCTGTCGGTGGAGGAGACGACTGTGCTCAGGTAGGACTCTGCCTTTTGATCCCAGGTAGTGCTGTGGATGAGATATGCAGCGGTTGCGGAGGGAGAGCCGAAGATGCCAGTGTCTTCTTTGCAGTGATGGTCGACGCGGTCAAAGTCGATCAACCCCACAAGCGCTTCGAGGGAATGGAGCAGAGTGGTCGATTGGGTCGAATAAACGGTGACGGGCTTAAATTTTTGTAGCTTCACCTTGTGGAGCTGCATAAGCGTGGAATTCCCCGGAAAGTCGAATGCAATGCCCCATGCGCTCAGTTGGTTCAGCAGGCTGGGAACCAAAATCTCAAACCCGACGTGCACGCTCTCTTGCACGGCCCAGTCTTGCAGAACGGCCTGAACGGCCGCCTGTCCTCTCACAATGCGTGCATGCAGGGAGCTCGACTCTGGCGACTGAGGCAAAGTCGACCTTTGTCGAGTAGTTAGCGCCAACAGAGCGGCCAGGCTGTTGAGAATGACATCGATCTGGGCGCTGTTGAATCCCCATAACCCACTCTCCTGCTGCGCTGCGAGCAGATACTCGAAGCACTCTGGGAACAAATTTCGAGACTGTCCTTGCTCTTCCTTCGTGATCATCGACAGCCACGCGGTGTCGTAGATGGCCCCGCTAAGGGAGCCAAAGTGACGAAGAGGGGCCCCAGCATTGCCATCATCCAGTGCAATGATATCCGCAATGATGTCGTTGGGCGACGGACACAGTAGAGGACTGTTGTTTGTCAAAACCATTCTTGCGCACCTGAAGGGGCCACGATCAACCCACGAACCAGCCCCGACCCAGCCTTATAACGTCGTCAGCTCGACCTGCTGCCCTTGTAAGCTGATCCGGGAAGTGAGAAAACTCGAGCACGAAGGCGTGGGTAGGGGCCCGTGCGTGCTGTGGGTACAACGGAGTCCAAGTCCAAGCCTCCCGTGTGGCTCTTGGACAAGGCCTCGGGCGTAAAATCCGCCACCCTGCGGGCATCCTGGTCGCCCGGCATGCATAAACGCATCAAGACACCGAAGGACCAAGGAGCTATTTACGTGCATGACCTAGCAGCGTTCCCGTGGCCACTCAAACAGGGGGCTTAGCAACCTGCGGCTAGAGGTTCCAGATGTCTGTTGGTGGCGAGCTGGAACCGGAAACATCATCATCATCATCATCACAGCCATAAATGACCGGGGGGCTTTAGACCACGTGACTGAGTATCGTTCGCAGTGGGAGTATTGGGGAAAAAGCCTTATTATAATACGTCCGAAAGCTAGCTACGGCGCATGAGGATAAGTGCAGTGGGAAACGTCATGTACGGGATGTCACCGCCCGTGACGTCTTACATGTTATACATGCTTATAAATTCGGGAACGACTCATAGACTATTGCTCTTAAGAAACTCCAGCGAGTGTGCGAAGCCTTTCCCCGCGGTGTAGTGCTGCGCTATGAGATGGCCGGAGTTGGGCTGTAAAAAGGTGCTCTTGCTCCGCGACGCGGGAAACAGGGCATTGACGAACGTCTGGGCCTGGTCCTTCGGGTACGAGCAGTTGGCCTGGCAGAAAATGTAATCCTGCTGGCCCAGGACGACGTCGACAGGCGCCGTGTAGGCAGGCTGCGGGGCTACTACGCTGTTGAATGTGAGCAGTTCGCCGAAGACGGTGGTTTGTCGAGTGTCGAACTGCTTGCGGAATACTTTATATGCAAATTAGTCGTATCTAAAAGAAAGTGTTTCAACGGACTTACTTGTCGAGTCGAAATCCGGATAGCGGTAGAAGGGGAACTGGAAGTCCTGGACCACGGCGCCCTGCGTGAGATAGCCCTTATCCAGGCCGTCAAAGCGGCCAGACGGATCCAGCGCCGCAGGGATGAGGTTGAAGGCAATCTGTGCAATCACGACGCCCTCTACCGACGTCGAGATGCCGGTCAAGATCAAGGCATCAAAGTCGGCCGGATACTTGGCCGCAATGGCCATGGTTAAGGCCGAGCCCGCCGAGTGCCCAACCCCAACAACGTTCTTGATCCTCTTCCCCCCAACCGTCGACTTGCGCAGCACCCCGATGATCTGGTGGGCGATCTCGCGCTGCAGCGCCGCCTGCACCACCTGGTTCGGATCCGGGTGGTCCGAGAGGCCATATCCGAGGCGGTCGTAGTTGAAGGTCGCATAGCCCGCCGCCGCCGCGGCATCCACGTAGCTATATCCTGGCGCGAGATCCCAGTACGTGTGGTCGAGGGTGCCGCCGTGGTTGAGGAACTGCAGCGTCTGCACCTTGAGCGCGGCGTCGGGGTCGACGGGTTCGCACAGCTTAACGTACAGCCGGTAGGTGCCAGACACGTGGTTGGGCCCGCCGTTAACCGTGGCCGCGTAGTTGACGCCCGCCGTCGCCATGTCTACAGTCGTCTGCGTCAGGTCCGGCTGGCCTGTGGGCGACTTGACGAGGAGTTTGGTATTGTTCGCCGAGGCAGTGACTTTGATCCAGCCGCCCAGGCACGCCGCCTTGCCCGCAGCAGAGAGGCCTAGGGTCGACTGGGAAAGGACAAAGGCCGGGTCGAGCTGCAGGCCCCGTGCAACCACGATGAGGGACGCCAGGCGCAGGAGATTGGCGCCAACTGCCATGATGCAATAAAAAAGAACGCGTTATGTATGGAGCTATTGATATAGCTTTGGACGAGCTCACGCAGTAACAGGGCGCAGGAGCCGATAGGACTAAGAAGCAAAACAGTGCGCAGCTAATGAAAAGAGAGGAGTACAAGTAACTTAGTGCGTTAAGGACTAACGTATAATAAGTTACTTTACATAATTAGTAAGCTATACTAGGATAACGTTATAGATTAATGTAATAACGTTAACTAATTAGCTAAAAATTTTAATGAAGAGGTTCTATGGATACGGAGGATCCCGATGAGCCTACTGTCGCGATAGCGTTTCAAGCTTGGAGGAAAAGCTACCTGCTCTGTTCTCCTCCTGATCCTCTATCCACAACCTCATTGTCGCTCTGCAGGTCAGCGCATGCTGGAGATAACCCATCTGATCTTTTCCCACCCACCTCCCTAAAGACTACGGGCAGACTGTTTGTACAAAGAAGGGAAGAGAGAAAGGACTCATGGATCACTAGCGTTTGTTTTTGTTTTGTTTTTGTTTTTCTTGTGCTTTGTAGATAGACTCGCAGGCAGAACCGAGCCTGGTATCCGAACGAGCAATCCGGGGATGTGCTCTACAGTCTCACGACCGACATTGTACATCCCTGATTCCTGATTTAGCTAGCCTTCGGCTCACAAATCAAGCCTCGGAGACCCAGCTCGATCGAAGCCTACGCCACCAAATCAAGCAGTAAAACAAACTATGGACCTCGCAGTAACGTAGAAGTAATAACTAACGTTAGTTAATTACCAAGTTAAAAATATTTAAATGTAAAATAACTTAACTTATAACTTAATAACGTTAACTTATACTAGAAGACTTCTCTATAGCAGCTTACGCCTTCACTTCCGCGTCCTGTGACTGCGGCTTGGCCTTGATATTCTTCCACCTGATGCCGCACACTAGGATAAACGCCACAGCGGCACTTCCAGCGGCGAGGTACTATCTTAATTAGCTGAATGTGGACAGAAGCGAGCACATCCGAGACCTACAAAGACATTGGTAATGGCCGTGTTGTAGACGTCGAAAACAGCGTCACGGTCTGCGGGCTGGACTTCGCGGTGGACGTCGGCTGCGCCCACGGCAATCAGTCGGGCAGCTTCCTCAGGGGAGACGACGCGGCGCAAATTGCGTGTGAGAGCTGACTGGAAGATGGCCTGGCCGCCTGCTAAGAATATGGAGCAGCTCGCTGTCATGGCGAAGAGCAGGGTTGTCGACGCGATTGGTATCAGATCTGGCGGCAGCATGGCTTGTAGTGCAATATGAGGCTAATGGAGTGGTTAGTTCGCATAGGAAGAGGCCATGGCAAAGCTGTAGACTCACCATCGTCACCAGGAAAGAGTATCCGCAACCCGTGAGAATCTGGTATCCAATCCATTTCCCCGCACCCGTTGTCGGCGTGAGTGTCGACAGCAGCCCAGAACCAATCGCCAGTATGCCCACGCCAAAGATGTAAAATGGATTATACCAACCGACAGTCATAACAATGCCGCCGCCAACAATAGACGTCAAGACATCCGAAATAACACTTGGCAAATACCGCACCCCACTGTTTATTGGCGTGGCGCCCTGCACCGCTTGGAACCAGATGGGCAGGTAGTAGATGATGGTTGCCACACCCCCCGGACCTAGCAGACAGGCCCCAAAAGCCAGCACCACAGTCCGGAAGGTGAACAGCTTGGGCGGCACGAGGGCCGAGTCCGCCATCCACCACTGCGACACCACAAAGATGGCAAACAGGACGACAAACCCCACCAGCAGTCCAACGACGACTGACGACGACCAGGCGTACGTGACGCCGCCCCATTGCAGAGCAAGCAGCAGCATCATTATCGCGCCCGCAAAGATGGCAAATCCCAGCAAATCTAGCTTCTTGATCTTGGTCTTCAGCGCCTCCATCTTGGTCGGGCTCTTCTGCAGATGCAGAAACAGCATTATCAGCGCAATCGACACGCCGCCGGCGGGGAGATTGATCCAGAAGCACCATCGCCAGGTGACGTTCTGCGCGAAGGCGCCACCGATCAGTGGTCCAATTATCTGGCTCGCGCCGAATGTGCCGTTGGTCATGCCCGTGAGGAGCGGCCGCTTGTGCAGCGGCGCGATGGTCGCCACAATGATCAGGCTGCCGGCGAAGATGCCCGACGCACCCAGTCCGCTGATGGCGCGGCCGACGATGAGGGCGTTTGAGGTGGGCGCGAGGGCGCAGACGAGGCTGCCGATTTCGAAGACGGCGATGTAGGCGAGATAGACGAGTTTCTTGTGGAAGAACATGTAGATTTTGCCGGCGAGCGGCAGCGCGACGCACCTGCTGTCATTAGCAAGCTGGCGGGTGGAGCGAGGGAGGTGGCCTACATGGCAACGAAGTAGGCGCTGCCATACCAGCCGACATCGTCGAGGGAGTCGAAGTCGCTTGTAATGACAGGAATGGCCGTCGCGATCAGTGTGAAGTCCTAGAACAGCAGCACGTCAGCTCCATCTACAGAAGGATGCCGCAAAAGACGTACCAGACCCGTGAGAATGTTGGAAAAACACAGCCCGAGAATAATCAAGGCCAGCTTGAGCCCTTGGACCTCGTCGGCAGCATTGATGCCCGTCGAGTCCGGCTGCGCATCCGCCGTCGCAGCCTGCTCCTCCTTCTTCGCCGCCAGGTCGACGGTCAGGTCGTCTTTGATGCTAGTGTTCATGACGGAGGCGGAATGAGCAGCCTGGTAAGTCGATGGCCAGAAAGGGTCCCTTTTTGTTTTCAAACTGGTATTGTTACCGCACATGCTCCGTATTGATTACATAACATCAGGCGTCTGCACGCACGGATCTCGTCGGAGCGCCAGCTGACATGCTTGCGCTGGGCAACAGCCCGCCTCCCAGGGAAAAGGAAACTGACCGGAATCAGCCCAACCAGCCCAATCAGCCCTCAGCACGGCATTGCCCATGTCAGGAAGGAGCCAGCAGTGCCGTCTCCGGCTATCTGGACCCTGTATTACCTACCTTCCTAGCTAGGCCGGCTGACCCCTACCTAATTATGCATCGACTAGTCTTCCCCCGGGCGGGCCGTTCCGCCGGGCTAGGACGTAGTACACCTTAGACTGCGCAACTAAAGTAGCGCATATGTAATACTCCTAGCCCCGCGGCTGATCTGACGCAGGAATGGTGCGTGGGGGAGGACAGGGCGTAAAGGCGTCGGCTTGGCGTAAGACATCTGAATTAACGTACCGGTAGTACAAGGAGCGACATTCCAACATATGGCTTGCAGCCTGTGTAACTGTGCAGGAAGAAGGCTGTCTGAGTAACAACGCTGAACCCGAGTAGTAGAGGATGACTGCATATGTACGGATATATGATGAACGGAGGGCTTGAGGTGTATTGAAGCTACGGAGGAAGCTATTTATATGTGGGCGTGCCAAGGCACTAACGCGATCACGTGCGAGGGCAAACGCTACGGAGGCACCCTCCGACAATATACCTAATATGTTATAAATACGAGGGTATTATTAACGTCGACAGTTTGGGTGGGCTATCGCATACGTGCGCTTCACGCATCACCCTCCCTCCTCTCTCCACAAGTCTTCGTCTCGATGGGGTATGTTACAGGAAAGTTATCCATCACGAAACTGTGTCTATGCGCAGCTATTTGAAAGTGTACCAATAAAACAAGAAAGAAGTTGGACCATATAGAAACGCGAGAGCTACGTTGAACACGTGGGTACCGTTAGCACGTACGTTGTACACCCGGCCACTCTACTCGAGCGCATATATCTAAAGTTTGGACATCTCGCTCCAACTCAAATAAGAAATCTCACTCTTGTTGTCCGTTAAAAGGCCCCTCTTGCATTGTTCGTGGCCTGATGCGTCGTCTGATGCGTCGTCCTTAGCTCCGACGTCACGCGGATATCTCCATTTTCGGGCCTCGTCAGACTCTGCGTTGAGGAGCTCTCAATCTCCGTCTTGTTGCTTGGCGTGAGCTCGTGCCACTTGCCGTTCTTATCACCAGGGTGGTTGTTGTAGTTGGCATCCTTGCTGAAGTTGGAGGAGCCCGCGGTGCGGCTGCTGATGGAAAAGAAGCTGAGGGTTGAGCGGATCATGGAGCTCATGCCGAAGTTGCTGAACAGAGGGCCGTAGGTGGGCAGGCAGGCGGCGATGATGGAGGCACTGGGCTCGATCTTGGACCACAGTGAGGCCTTAACGGTGATTGTACCCTTTTCCTGTGCCGTGGTGACGAAGACGAGGCTCAGCTGGCGGTACGAGTAGTAGAAGCGGACGGACGCGGCGACGACGCAGAAGATGCCGAGCCAGAGGATCAGGGAAACCTTAATCTTGTTGGCTAATGTGAGCTGCAGCTGCCAGATGGGGCGCAGGGGCAGGCAGAGGACTAGGAAATCCAGGACGATGCCGATGCCGAAGATGGCCAGGAGTGCAGTGGGGTAGTCGTAATTAGCGTCCAAAAGCTGACGATCGGGGTGCCATGCGGACGAAATAGGGCTTGTGCTGAAGAGCTGCGTCTGGTGGAACTCGTTAGGTAAATTTCGCATAGAATATCGTGCTGGTAAACCCACGAAGAATGTTCCAATCATCCAGGACGACACGAGGAATATACCCACGTTGCACACTATTGCAAAGGGGTTCCAAATGAAGAGGCGCTTGTAGAACTCCAGAATCGAAATCTTGCACAGCCCGCTCGCCACGGTTGTGGTGATGACATCGGAAAAGTAAATCTGCGGGCCCTGGTCAGAAGATGTGACGCTTTTTCGTACTTTTTCATTAGTTTTTGAACCTACTTTAAAGAGGAATTGTGCTCCCTGCACCGGATCCATCTTGTTGTTGGTGTAGTCGAGCCCCAGCGTTGCCCCCCCGATGACGGTGGTCAATACGCAGCCAAAGGTGACAATGAGCGAGGCGATGATCAGCATCAGGTCTATGGTGAACCACTTCTCACGCATCGAAGTGCGCGCGCAGTAGATGCGCAGCCCCAATGCGATGGTGGCTAGGCCCAGGAAGACGACGATGACCGAGACTAGCGTGGTGGTGAAGGGGGACGGCGTGGGTGGTATGGGCGCATTGGTAGGCCCGCCTGTGGTGGGAGTGTCTGGCATGGTGGTGGATGGCAGGCCTGTGTTGGAGAGCTGGCCGATTCTCCAGACAGAGGAGCGAAGGAGATAGATGTAGACGAGCTTTACTAAGGTGGCGAGGCTGGTAATTATAATGCGGGCAAGCGCTTACTGCGTCCCTCGAGTGCAAAGCAGAAGTCCTCTGTGTATACTTACGGCGCCTTTCTACCTTTGCACAATATTACATACGAGTTTAAAATGACGCGGTGATGGGGCACACTACAGAGAGAAGATTAATACGTTTTAATGCATCCTTGTCAGCAACGAGGATCTGTTTACATGGGATGTTCATCTCAATCGTGCGAGGATCACCGACACTACATTTGCCGGGTACCACAGAGATACTCGCGCCCCCTAGCTGCAGGGTAAGCTCATGCAAGCCCTCGGTTTCGGACTCCGTGTGCATGCAGACCCCCATTAGGAGTCTTTTACAACAAGCCAATCCTACTACCCATAATGTGAATCATGTGGCGGTAAGCACATCGGAATGAGCCGTTTTGCTTCACTGATCTCTAACAGGGACCACCGCCGATAGATTGTGACCTGCCTCTTTTTTTTAACGGCGCTGATGGAATAGGTCAACAATGGGCCGAGAAGTGAGCGTGCTGGCTACTTATGCAAAGTGAGCCTAAGACTCGACTCGCCCTAGCAAGGTAACTCGTACACCGGCGTTAAACTAGGCAGGCTGGTATAATATCTGCGACCAAGCCAGGGCCGTCTAGAAGACTTCTAAGTCTGAGCAGCACACTTTGTACTTTTGACCTCTGGAGCCTAGTTTACTCTACTCAACGTTGAACATGACGTTTGTCCTCTCGACGGATTTCTGGCGCGCCCTCCTCAGAGACCCCCAGGTACTGTCGCCCTATGCCTTTGTTCAACTCCTTCCTGCCCTCCTCGTCCTCGGCCAGCTCCTCGTGAGCTCGGGGCGGGCGCTGCGAAAGATATCATTCGCATCCTACAGTCTCTCCTTCCACTCTCGCTATGCCGCCAATGTCAGCTTCATGACCAACGCCGTCGGCGTCATCGGCAACGGCTACGACAAGGTAGCCCTCGAGAATCCCAACGGTAACACGCCCTTTGCGCTGAACATGACGTAGTTTCAAGAAAAAGCCTTCCAGTTCCTCCGCTCCGACGCAGACATCATTGTGCTGCCCCCCTCGGCCGTCCAGGAGCTCAGCACGCTGCCGCCGAATATCGCAGATGGCACCAAGGCGCTCGAGCATGACCTCATGGGCCCCTACACTGGGCTCAACTTCATCCTGCAGTCGCGCCTGCACCACCGTATCGTCCAGCGCAAGCTGACTCCTAACCTGGGCCTACTCACCCCGCACCTCGAGGACGAGCTGGCCAAAGCCGTCGAGGACCTGTTTCCCGAGGGGGCAAATCACGGCTGGACCGAGGTCGAGCTCTACCCCTTACTACTCTCTATAACGGCGCGCACATCGGCCAGAGCCTTTGTGGGCACCAGTTTCTGCCGCGACTCGCGCTGGCTGAACTCGGCCGTCAACTTTGTAGAAGACCGTGAGTCGCCGGGTCCCGTTTTTGCGTCCTAGAAGGACTTGAGGACTTGAGGACTCTAGCTGACACCTGTAGTCTTCCGAACCGTCGTCATCCTGCGCGCGTTCCCCAGCTGGCTGCACCCCGTCGTCTGTGTCTTCGTGCCCAGCTACTGGCGCGGCAAGGGCTACTTCCGCAGCGCCCGCCAGGTCCTCGGCCCATACATCCAAGAACGCCTCGATGCCATGGACCAAGGAAAGGAGCTCAGAGAAGCGTTTCTAGAACCCAGCGCGCTCAATTGGCTCGTCGACATCGCCGAGGGCGACGAGCGCAACCTGGCCCGCCTCGCCCACACCGAGACGGTCCTCTCGCTCGCGGGCATCCACACCATGCTCCTCCGCCAGCTCTCCGTCATCTACGACCTCACCGCGCACCCAGAGTACCTCGAAGGCCTGCGCGCCGAGATCGCCGACCTCTCGGGGCAGTGGAGCAAGGCGTCGTACGGCCAGCTGCGTAAGCTCGACAGCTTCATGCGCGAGAGCCAGCGTCTGGCGCCGCCCACGGTCCTCGGCCTCAAGCGCATCATGCAGCAACCCTACACACTCCAAGACGGCACGCTGCTTCCCAAGGGAGCCTACGTCTGCGTTGCCGCCTACGCCATTGAAAACGACCCGCGTATCTACCCAGAGCCCGAGAAATTCGACGGGTTGCGCAGCTTCGTCAAGGGAGACGGGATAGATTCCAACAAGCACACCTTTGCCGCGACTGACACGACGGTGCTGGGGTTTGGTCATGGGAAGACGGCGTGTCCTGGCCGCTTCTTTGCGAGCTTGGTCATCAAAATGAGTGTGATTAAGCTGATTACCGAGTATGAGTTTGAATTTTTGCCTGGCAAGGGACGACCAAAGAATTGGATCGCGCACGAGTTTCTGTTTGCGTCGCCGTGGGATCGGATTCGCATGAGGAAGAGGGAGGTGGGGACTTGTCCGTTTTAGCGTAGGAGAGGGAAAGCGGTAGAGGAATGGAGTTATAAGGAATGGTCTCTTTTTTCAGTTTTTTTTTTTTTGCTTAGGGACACGCTACGTGTCGTAGTGGTGTCAGATTGGAGGTCTATCCAGAACTGTGGCTAGAAACAAGGTGCATAGCAGTCAGGAGCTAGCAGTTTCAGGTCTGGCGCTTGTCCAACTAGCTCAAGAGTAAGCACCAAAAATCGCGCATCAGTCAGATGAGGGAGGGGGAGACAGACCCCGCACACAGAGGAACAACACAGAACATCAATCAATCAATTCATAAAACAACCTACGTTCATCAATCTCTCATCAGAATCCAACGTGATATCTGACAAGTGGCGAGCGACCTGTTGGTTCACGTACAGCCTCACCCCAAAACCGGACGCCATCATGCCCAGATATCAAATCATATTCAGCCTTTTCAAAATCCACTTTTCCTGGCCACATCATCCCCACCCTTGTCCACACTCACTTCACCCCCCCTCTGCCTTCCGCCCAACAATACACTGAAAAGGTGTATCCACCGCTACCCCGCTGGTAATCTCGGCCTGCAAGTCCTGTATATACTGCGCCGTGATCCCACCGTCCTGTTCACTCCACATATTCGCCTGAGGCAGCACATCCGCTGTCGCCGCAAGGCTGCTCTGCGCCCATAGCGGCCGCAGATGCTCCGGCATGTAGTGCACGTCACGCGAGACGGCCTGCAGCCCGCCTTGGGTGCACATCTCGTGCAGGTTTTCCACCCAGCTACTCGAAGCGGCGAATCAGTGGTCAGCTCTTTCGGCATTGCAGGGTGGTGTAGGGTAGTGCAAGGGTGCTACATATGTCCGTACGTACCTGTAGGAGCCCAAGGGATCCAGATCTCGCCAAGTCTTTGCGAGGCGCTCCGACGCCGTCGCTCCCGCTACAGGGGCAGGGGCAGGGGCAGGGGCAGGGGCAGGGACAATAGAGTTCTCGGGTGGCGCGACGACCTTGGTTGCGCGCGGCAGGGGCTCGTACCATTGGAGCCAGCCGCCGGGTTCTGTTTGTCCAGTCGTCAGGTCAGGATAGGCCAGGAGTTCACCCCAAACGTACTCATTAGCGTAAGTAGTTGGCCGAGCAGCTTCCGTGCATTCGCGTCGTTGACGCTGCACATCATGAAGCGCACATGGACGACGTCGAACTGGCCGTGGAAGGCGTCCGCGTACGGCTGGAAGCTGTTGTGGACGTGGAAATGCACGCTGGCGGGGTGGAAGGCGGGCGCGGGGAATTGCAAGTCGGAGATGTCGAAGGCGTCTATCCTGGCGGCGGTGCTGCTGAGCTTGGTGGCCAGCTCGCAGGCCCAGATTCTGCCTCACAAGGTGTGGGTTAGAACAAGTGGCCGGCTGCAATACGTCATCAAGTGTGTATGGCTCACCCCGTGCCGGTGCCTACGTCGGCAATGCGCAGCTGCGGTGCCGCGAGAGGGATATCGGGATGCGTCAGGTAGCCTGCCATTTCTCGCATCAGGTAGTGGTTGAAGTTGAGCCTGTGAGGATCTGCGTAAGCGCACTGATTATTACTGTATGCAGGTCTCCCCGGACTGAGGGGCGCATGCAAAGCCGCGCCACTTACCGCATAGAGGACCTAAAGTCACGCCCGAAAATGTACGCCTTCTCCACCTCTTCGGACGTCTTGGTGGGTTGCGGTTGAGACATGGCTGGTCGAGAGTGCTGGTGCTGTTCACGATCCGATGCGAGTGCGGGCCGATGGAAACCGGGACATCTACTAATTGCGTCCTTGGGAAATAAGAAGAGTAGAAAACGCCGTGGCCTAACAATTACACTAAATAACAATTCGACGAGAGGCTGACTAAACCACCTTGCCAAAGTGTGCGTCAGACGTCTGTGCCGGAGTCCCAACAGCTGCGGGCAATGAGAAGTGTTCTACGCCGCACGCAAGCAGTCACACTGCATTAATCCTCTTATCTGTGACACAACCAACCTTGCCAATGTGTGCATCAGGCGTCTATGTTGGAGTCCGAACAGCTGTGGGCAATAAGAAGAGTGTTCAACGCCGTACGCAAGCATTTACACTGCATGATCCTCTTGTCCATCTAAATATAACAGAAGGCTAGAACAACCAATCTTGCCAAAGTATACATCAGACGTCTGTGTCGGAGTCCGAACAGCTGCAAGAGATAACGCCGTACGCAAACAGTTACACTGTGTTAATCCTTCTACCTGCCTAAATCTAAAGTATGCATTGGACATCTCTCTCGGAGTCTGAACAGCGTATCAGCACCTCTGGTAGAAACCGGATGAACATCCTTCCGGCTGACTGCACTGGGAGGGCCTCCCTGACCACCAGGAGGGCCGGCGTAGGCGCTTACCCTGGCTTGAGGCTGGAGAGAGCAGCGGGTGAGCTACTCCGGCCTAACCTCGACTGCGCCTCTTCTGCAGACAATGTTTGAAGAAAAGCATGGTAGTGATGCTAGGCCGCTGGATGATTAGCCTACGTTTGTTGCCTGTACGAACCCATCTGCCATCACAACGAGTAGAACTTTCCTCTGCATAACGTAGTGAGCACACCGCTGGATCCAAACCAGTAGATGAGCTGCAAATCGACATGCTTCGCGTTGTTGTCATCGTGGGCCTGCTGCTGTTTGCGCTAGCTGCCAAGAAATTGGTGACATGGAGCAACCACGTCCGCACGGCACGAAGCAGTGGCTTCGTGGTCCGCAAGTCACCGTAAGCTATCTCTTTCCTATGATCCGTTAAGATCATTCACTGACAGCAACAGCGTGCATCTGGGCGACCTGTGGTGGTTAGGGCTGTATCCCAAGCTGGTGCCATGGCTCAACTACCTCCCTGCTGCGTGGACCAGCGGATGGCTGCCGTGAGGAACCTCTATACTCTCCACACATGACTCGCTAACACAACTCCAGCCTGAGCAAAATCTTCCACCTCTGGCATGTCGGCCACGAACCCTTTGAGCAGCTGGGAAGCGACAACATCATGCTCTCCTCCCCCAACGGCAACATGCTTTGGAGCAGCGACCCAGAGACCATCAATCAGATCGCGAACCAGGCCAAGCACTTCCGCAAGCCCGTCGAGTACTTCAGCTTTTTCGATACGTACGGCCCCAACATGCAGACCTCCCTCGGCGATGACTGGAAGGCCCAGCGCAAGATGGTCGCCCCGGCCATTGGATCCCACTCGAATGCCGCCATGTGGCAGTCCTCGCTGCGTCAGGCTGAGAGACTGACAGCGCTCATGACCGCGGAGGGCCCCGTCATTAGCCATATGAAGGACCACATGTCGGAGATTTCTCTCCACTGCATCGCGCAGTGCTTCTTCAACAAGGACCTTGAGTACGAGACCATCAAGGACTTTCCCTCGCGCGCACTGCCCGAGGGGCGGTTCGGGTTCGTCGAGGCCATGTTCACTACCATCGACAAGCTCGGTATTATAGATTCGATCCCCAAGTCGTTGCGCGGTAAGCCATTATTCGACCTGTGAATGTTTCGGTGATGATGTGACTCGTCTGATTCATTTAGCATACATCCCCTTGCAAAGCATCAAACGAGCTGACAAGGCCTACCGCGATCTCCATAGTCATATGACGGACATGTGCGACGAAGCACTCAGAAAGAGTGCAACTGACTGGAAAGACACAGACATGAGCATCATGGGTAAGTTCACGTCACACAGCATATAGCTACACGTCGACTCACTGTACTTAGACACGTTGATCGCCAGCACGCGGCCCGAGTCCGCCATAAGGAATGGCAAAGTCCTGGACCGCGAGACGTTGACTGGCAACGTCTTCTTCTTCCTGCTTTCAGGCCACGGTACCGCAGGCAACACGCTGGGCTTCCTGATGTTCCTCCTCGCCATCCGCCAGGACGTCCAAGCGGACCTGCAAGCCCACCTCGACGCCGAACTCGGCGGCAAGCCCCTGGACACGTGGTCCGTCACGGGCGAGTTCATGCGGCTCTACAATGGCTACACGGGCGCGGTGCTCAAGGAAGCCATGCGCGTGTACAACGTTGTCGAGTTCATCCCGCGGCGATGCACTGCTGAAGCATCTGTTACCGACCTCGACGGCAATCGCTTCACCATCCCCCGCGATACGCTGTGCCTGCTCAACTTCACCGCCGCCTTCCGCCACCCCAGCATCTGGCCCGCGGGTCCCACGGCCAACAACCCCGCGACAGGCAAGTACCACCCAATGCTAGACTTTGATCCCAACCGTTGGAACAGCTTCGCGGACAAGATCACCAAGCCGTCCGAGGTCGGGCTGCGCACGTACTTTCCCTTCGGCCTGGGCGGGCGCGCGTGCCTGGGGAAGAGCCTCGGGTCCATCATGATAGTGGGTGTGCTGGCGTACATATTCACACACTTTAGCATTGAGCTGGTGCCGTCCCACGCGGTGAAGGAGGAGGCGGCGCGGACGGGCGCGGACGAGAAGTGGGTCAAGGAGCGGACGCGAGAGCAGGCGTTGCGAATGCTGGTGGATGAGGTCGAGTGCAATTTGCTGATTGAGCTGCGCAAGGAGCTGCCGGTGCGGTTGGTGCCGCGAAAGGTGTAAGGGAACGGTGGTGTGCTGGGAGAGCGGAGACAAGAGGGTGTTGAGGGCATCTCCCGTATTAGGTGATGATAGTTGCTGGGCATGGTCACGTGATCCTGATCAGGGAATTGAGTAGATATTGTGTGTTGTATGGTAAAAGTACGCTTGGAAATAACGATATAACCATGGGCACAAGGTGAATCATGGCAAAAAAGGCTCACAAGAGTATGGTTGAATTATGTAATGATGGTATCTATTTTATTTTATAGAAATGCCTGTACTGTGTGCACCAACAGAGGCTAGGATAGGCCGTCCGGGCATTGGGCTATTTAAGTAAGCTCCCACGCCCGCTCCGACATGCATCATACTCGTAATCTCCGCCATGGTTTCCATTTTCCAGGCGGCGTTGCTCGCCGTCGTGACGTACGCTTCCTCGCAGATATGCATCTTGTGCTGGAATTTGGGCAAGCAGGTGCAGCAGGCGAGATGCAGCGGGCTACCGTACTGCCTTTCGCCGTACGTGGAACTATGTAATGTGTGGAAATGTTAACAGAAGTGGCAGGGTTCACGTCATGAACGTCGCGTATTGGTTCCTACTCGCTCCCATGGTCGCCCTGGACAGATCGATATCCATGAAGAGAGTGCAAAAATGGGCGCCGTAAGCTTGATCAATTGGATTTTCATCTACTGACCAGAATAGATGGACCGTCGTCTTACGCATCTGGCAGGCAGGCTACACCGTCTTCCGCGACCTCGGCACCGACTCCTTCTTCCTCTGCTCACCCTCCGGCCCCATGCTCCTGACGTGCGACGTGCACCTCGTCAAGCAGGTGCTGACGCGTGCGCACGATTTTCATGCCCCCGTCGACGTGCTCGGGCTCTACAACATCTACGGTCCGACGCTGGCCGCGAGCGAGGGCGAGCAGTGGCGCCTGTACCGGAGGATCACGACGCCCTTCTTTAACCAGAAGACGTACGGTAAGGTCTGGAAGGAGAGTCTAGACAAGGCCGAGCGCCTATGTGCGCAGTGGAGCCATGGGAACGACGATGCGCGGGTTGCGGATGTCAAGGAGCAGCTCATGTCGAAGCTGAACCTGCGCGTCATCGCGAAGATCTTCTACGACCAAGAGCTGCCGTACGACGCGGAGAATGCGATGAAGGACGCTGCGCCTCCGGGGCATGCGCTGACGTTCAGCGAGGCCATCAATGCCGTGCTGTCGCAGCTCGCAACGGTATTCAGCGTCCCCAAGTGGTTGCTAGGTGAGTTGGCCAGCCCTCGTTGCAACATGGTTTGATGCCTTGCTGATGAATGGCGCAGCCAGGTCGCCGTTTGAGTCGCACAAGAAGGCGTGTCAGGGCTTTGTCGAGTGGCAGCAGTACATGGTTGAGATGCGCAACTCGGTGCAATCACGACTCGAGTCGGCGAAACAGAAGGAAGAGCCGTATTTCCTAGGTGAGTTGTCTGCATTATTGCACATGGAATGAGCCTTGGTCTCTAATTCGGAACTTCACAGAGTCCCTCGTCATCGCAAGCGACACGGCGTCCAGCCGCGACGGCATCCGCCCCCTGACTGAAGCGGAGGTACTTGGTAACATGTTCTTCTATGTCATGGCCGGCTTCGACACCACCTCCACCACCCTCTCCTTCGTCTTCCTCCTCCTGGCCCTCTACCCCTCGGTCCAAACCCAGCTACAGCAGGAACTCGACCGTGTCCTCGGCCCCAGAGCCACATGCACGTGGGACGCCAACAAGGACGTCCCCGATCTCCTCAACGGCTACCTCGGCGCCGTCATCAGCGAGACGCTGCGTCTCTATCACCCCGTCTCGTGGTACGCCCGCAAGGCGGTCCGCGACACCACCGTCACCACCGCCAGCGGCGCCACCTGCAGAATTCCCAACGACACCATCATTATGATCGACGTCGCAGCCATTGGGCGGCATCCCGGCTACTGGTCCCCTTCAACCACCCCCGGAGACGACACTAGCATAGAACAGTCTCCCGCGCGCGACTTCAACCCCGCCCGCTGGCTCGACCCCACTGACAAGGCGGCCGCCTTCCCCTTTTCCGCCGGCCACCGCATGTGCCCCGGCAAGCGCTTTGCCGAGGTCGAGATGTGCGCCATCTTGGCGCGCGTCTTCAGCCAGTTTTCGCTGCGCCTCGAGGCGAACCCGGCCGATGTGCTGGAGGCGGAGGGGCCGACGGGGCATGGGAAGGCGTGGTTGGAGCAGCGATCGAGGGAGCGGGCCACCGAGGCGCTTTATGAGGGCATGGGGTTTGGGCATGGCATTTATCCAAAGATGCATGTGCCCTTCAGGATTGTGCCGCGGACCAAGGCAGGGTGAATGCCCCTCTCACTTGTATCACTGGAAAGCTTGTTGGAAACCATGTCACGTTGTACAAGCAGGTGTCTGGACAGGACTAGTGCAACTTGTCTGATGGTCCCCATGAAATAACATTTACACGAGTGACATGGTATTACAAACAACCGAGTGCCCGTTGCAGAAGCAGCACAGCGGCTCGTATGTGATGATCAACGCCTCCCACTCCTATCAAGCTTCCACCACATCCATGGGATCTCTGCTGCTTGATCATCATGACAAGGCGTAGGAATAGATCACTTCCACCTAGCCACAATCAAGTCTAGCTTCGCGCCCGGTGTCCTCCTTACTCCCTCAAGGGTAAAGTCCGAGTCTGCGGCTTTCAACAAGGCCTTCCAGTCATCCTCGTCGCGCTCCTGGGAGTTGGACGTAGCCAGCATAGTAATGTCCGAGTCCCTGTTCATGTCAGTGGCACTCACACAAGAAATGACTCGTCACCATGACGGTTGTGTGTGGCACCTACCTGTTCCATCTCTCCTCAGCGAGGGGCAGTGTGCAAGGCGCCTCGAGGCATCTCTCGCTGAACAGAAGGCGAGCACCTGGCTTCAGGGCAGGAATCAGCGCTCGGAGGATCTTGACACAGTATTTGTCGGACCAGTCGTGCAAGATCCAGCGAAAGTAGTAGATGTCAGCATTCTTGACCGGCTGCTCTTTGAAGAAGTCGTGGGCCTGGAATGTCACACGTTGTGACAGTTCGGCTGGCAATTTGGTCTTCGCGTCGTCAATAACCTTGGGAAGGTCCTGCACCACGAATTGTAGGTTGGGGAATTCTTTTGCGAGAGCGATGCACACAAGGCCATGCGACCCACCAACGTCCACCACAGTGGCTTTGCCCAAAGACGCCCAGTCATAGGCCTTGACGGCGTACGAGGGCTCCAGGCCCGGGAACGTTGAGAGGAAGCTCATGGCATCTTTGAAGCGGCTCATGCGCTCAGGGTGGTCTTCAAAGAATTCGAACATGATCTTGTCTGTGTCGTTGGCCAGTTGGAAACCCTAGTTACGTTACACGTCAGTAAGTCCTTTAAGCAAGCTGGGGGCGCTGCTAACCGAGTGGTTTGGCTCCTCGGAGTCTGGCCATTTAGCAACCGCATCAACCATCTGCCATAGTAAGCATCCATCCTGGTGACATGTGTGCCCCAACGTACACGCATCTTGGCCGGCCCGACATCATACATTCCCATCGAGGCCCACGTTCCGAGAACGGGCATGGCAACAAGGGCTTTGGTTGCAACAGTATGCTTTATGTGACCCGGCTGCGTCTCGCGGAAGAAGTAGTCTGTTATGCCATGCCTCAACAGGCGTGTAAGCTTCTTCTCTGGGACACCAGTCTTCTCGGCAAGCTCCTTGAAGGTGGTTCCTGTCTCGAGGGGGACGAGGTTTTGGATGTTGTATTTGAGAATGGTCTTCAGGCCGACAGATGTGGCAAACTGTTCAATTTAACACGCTGCCTGGCCACAAGAAGGTTACTCGTGACATACCGACTTGGCGACTATGGTTTGGATTGGCCCCTTGTTGAGCCACGACAGCTCGTCTAAGGCTGCCGACAAGGCCTCCTGAGCTTCTGCAACGTCCGGTGGAAACGGATACATCAATGGGGCATCCTCGTCGAATGAAGGCGGGGGCATGTTGCTCTCTGCAAAGAACTTATCGAGCTTGCTTGTCTGTGCCTCAATCTCCTTGGCGAGAGCGGCGATGCGGCTGGTCGATGCCATGGTTGCAGTATACCTGGAGTCAGTGTTGCTGAAAGTGGAGCTTTGGGGAAACCAGAATGGGCGTGTTTGTGCAAAGTGTAGTGTTTGCGCTCTTGGGACACGACGAAAAAGATGTGCGTGCCGCCAGTGATGTCTCATAGCGGCACAGCCATGTTGGTCGACAGCAATTTCCAGGCAGAAGGCGGCATGTGCCCGTGCCCATGCCCGCGAACTAGCCCGTACGCGGCCTAGCGTGGGATTTCGCAGCAAGACAGGGGTGCTATAGCTACACAGGCTACACAAGCTGCACAGGCTGCACAGTGGCTCCAGCCAATATTCCAAGACGCTGCGCTTATCTGGCGAGGCCGGGGCTCCCTTGTCGTAGCTGAAGCCCGGTGTGTGACCCTGGTGCGTGACCCGCGGTGCACGGACATTCTCGGTGCATGGACATCTAAAATTCAATACCATAGTTACAGTACAATATACAATACTTACACGCTGCCCTTCGCCTCCCAGAAGCAGCACATCACCGCCCTGCCGCCGCTACTCTTGCGTCGCTTTGCACCCTTTGTATTCAGGAACCCCGTTGGCGCATTTCCGACTGAATCTCCCAGGCCTGCACCGCTAACCATGTCTACAAAACCGATTCTTGTGTGGCTCGCGCGTAAGTCCACAATGACCGAGCGAGCTTTCGCCCACCTAATGAAATCGCATCAGCGCCTGGGCCAAATCCCTGGAAAGTGATTCTTGTCCTGGAGGAATTGCACATTCCCTACGAGATCAAGTCGATCAAGTTCCAGGACATCAAAGCCAAGCCTTTGATCGACCTCAACCCCAACGGTCGAGTTCCCGGTGAGCCGTGGTCGTCCGCCAAAGCCCAACACATGGCCACGTCGACTGACTCTGTGAAGCCATCCAAGACCCCAACACTGGCCTGGTCTTGTGGGAGACCGGAGCTATAATCTTGTACCTTGTCGAGCAGTATGATGTAGCGAAGAAGCTTACGTATGAGACCGTGCAAGAGAAGAGCCACGTTCAACAGTGGTTAATGTTCCAGGTCAGCGGTCAGGGACCGTACTATGGACAAGCAACCTGGTGGGTCATGTCCAAGTACGACCATCGGCCAGTCAGCTCACGCCGTGATAATCTAGGTTCCACGTGCTTCACAGCGAGAAGCTTCCCTCAGCTGTCAATCGTTACGTCGAGGAGGCAAAACGTATATGCGGCGTGCTCGAGAAGGGTTTGACGGACAAAAAATGGCTCGTAGGAGATAAGATGACAGTTGCAGACCTTGCGTTTGTACCCTGGAACGATCGACTAGATGTGGTCTTGATGTGCCCAGAAGAATCTAAGTTTGACAGCTTCCCACAAGTTAAGGCTTGGCATGAGAGCATGATCGCTCGGCCGTCCTGGAAGAAGGCTATGGACATCAGAGCGAAACTCATGGACGAACAGGGTCTGATGTGGAACGGTATGCCCAAGGGTGTTTCCAACATGGACGAATACCAGGCCAACATCAAAGCAGAGAAGGACGCGAATGCAGAGGCTGAAGCATTTACATAGTTCTGTAATATATTTTACCCTGCGCATCTGTTCCGGATCGTGAGTTGAGCCTATGCTCGTGGCTTTTTCGTCGCCTCTCAGATGAAATCTAAAGATAATTCTATCGCGGCGAATATCGCAAGTCACTGACATCACTGGAGGATATCGGTATCACAACAAGTACATGCACATCCGCATAAGCTTAACGAAGACATGTATGAGGGCAACGTGGTAGCGTTCATCGTTAGTAATTAGTAGTCTGTCTTTAGGCCTTGCCCTTCTACCTTAACTACTGAACCCGCTGTGAAGGCACGAGGACATGCTGTGCTCTCCTCAACCATTTTATCTCCAAAGTTTCATGGGGGCTGAGGACACACTCATTGGTCCCGAGGAGCCGTTTTCGGAGGGAGTGCTCAATCCTCTGCTGAACGCCCACAGCGAGCACGTTGTAAAGTGGGGCCAAATTAACGTCGACTTCTTGGATACGTGGGCTGGTGCCATGGAGGTAGTTATAGATGACGGACCGGCGACCATGTGAGATGACTCGAAGTATGGAGTTCTAGAGCTTCGACAGGGGTATATGAAAGCAGCGAGAGACAAGGGAGGAAACAGCAGCATGCTTATGGATATTGATAGCGGTACGGCCGAGGGATTGATGTTGTCTTTGAGCTCTGCCAGAGCATAAGTATGGGATGATGCACTCGCTTTTGCATGTATGGATGGTTTTTATAATGCCAATATCTGAGGAAATCCCTAGTTCTTAGTCTAGAAACTTTCCAATGTCCCTTACTAACCCAAGTAAATGGGAATGTCGCTTTCAAAATATTCTGATGGCAAGGGGTCATGCGCTAGTTGTATGTCCACGGATGCGTACCAGCAGAACGCTCGATAAATCATTAGCCACCAACGCACCTCGAACTGGAACGACTCCTGCCCCACTGCTTCCACGTACCGCAAACCTAATTCAATCATCAGCTTGTCAATATATGTCCCTCGGTTTTTGTCGTTGACGAAGTCATAATCTCTTCCCGGATATGGAGCATTCGTTACCGCCTGCAGCGACTCGACTGCCGTATTGAGGTGCCAAGATAGTACATCCATCAGTTTCCCTCGTACTTGGTATTCGCCTGGCATAACTCCGGTAGACTGCTGGCATAGCTCTACGGTGCTCTGCCAGAGTGTGCGACTAGCCCAATCATGCTCGTCCCGGCAAAATGTCAGCAGCGCCTGCTTCATTCCGTTTTTAGCATTACCACACCGTGCAGCTAGCTCTAGTCGATTGTAAAAGTCATCTGGAAACTCTTGCTGATACATTGTCAATTTCTCGAGTATGTGCCTCAGTGTTGGGTGGGGGTGCACTGCAGCTCGTACTCTCAGCTTTGCCAAGAGGGCTGCCTTCCCTTCCCAGTAATCAGTCGCACAGAAAACCCATCTCCTCAATGACGGCCACTGCAAGGCACCATCATTCTCTGCGGGAATGAAGGGGGCGAGTACTCCGATAGCTTCAGATAATACTAGACTCAATGCGTCTCCAGGACCGTGGCTCACGGGTTGGTTAACTCTTTCCACGAGTATCCTCCTATGCTTCCTATCAACGCGCATTTGCGACAAGAAATACTCAATAGCAGATGAATACGCGGATTTGTCGGAGAGTGATATTGTCGATGCGAGGAATAGTGAAGGCGGTATTAAGCCACATGCGAACATTTGAAACTCTCTTGTTGGGTTGGGAGAAACCTTTGGGGCGATATACCAGGCCCGGTCCATAATCCTGTGCCTCACACTTCTGCGATAGTCGATGAGCATCCCCAAGCCCCTTACGGTGGTCGAGGAGATGGAATGGCCGTTCCCTTGGGCGGTCAAGGCACCTCGTGTAGGCTCAAAGTCGATCCAATGCATCCCTAGTCGGCTGGCTATGGTGATAAGGTGACCAAGTGTAGTTTTCGCAAACGGTCGGACGATGTCAGGAGGTATGAGATCCCACGATCGTTCCTCGAGTCGTACGGCCGCATAAAGCCGTCGTGATTTTTGTATTGGGGCGAGTGAGTAGTCAAATTGTTCATCGACATGCGCATCTCTGATTCCCTCGACATCGTCTGCGAGCACTCCTCCCCTCATAAGCGAAGAATCGATTTCGCTAATCGACCTCAATAGCGACATCCAAGTGACAAAGTCGCTTCTAGATGGGTTTCTGATAGGGTCAGATTGCCGAAGAGTTTCTCTCAAAGCGACAGGAACCTTCGAATTGTCTGTGGGCGTGTTTCCCCCCCGACCTTTGCAATCGACTAGCCTATACAGGCCCTGAACATCCTGCCCCGAAGAGTCGTGCGCAATGAAAAGGAGTGAAGGGGTCGTGAATTTCGTTTCGAAGCGGAACCCTTTCCAGCGCCAGCTCAGTCTCGTGTAGGAAGCCCAAGGCCCCATCACGGACTCCTGGCAACGGCGATAGCCGTCGGCGGTGCCAAATATTTGCTGAAGAAACTGGCCCACTGCTATGAGTAGCGCAACGGCTGCGACAACCAAGGCAGTCGTTGCGACATTGGCATCCGAACTCATCGTGTCGCTAGGCTGAGAGCTGAGTTTGCGGGCCAGGCGCGGTGGGGCAACACGCAGATATGGCGGTTGATCTGGGTCGGGAAATATATCGCAGTAACACTCTAATTCTAGCAAGTTGAGAGCTGAGACGGCATGTGAGAATGCTGAAAAGTTGCTGGAATGCAGCTTGAGAGTGTGGGCTGAGGTTTTGGGCTCTTGGTCTTGTGCGAATGTGGCTGTGAAACCCACGAAGAGGCGCATGCAGGCAGAAGCGGCGTGTTCGTTAGCCTTGGCGTTTAGGCCCATCAAATATAAAATATTCCATGAAGCGAGAAAAATTGTAACTGTTCATCTGAGCCTTTATCGTGCGCCATGTTAACCAATGTATACGGGCATCTTGCTATCGTAGTAAATGGACGGAAGCGGATTTTGACTCCGATCACCCCTCACACTCACGTACCATAAGAAGCTGCGGTAGACCATGACCCACCAAAGCTCTCTGTCGGCCTCATTTGAGAACGGGGCTCGTCTTTCTCGAACTGCGTTTTCGTGACCATCCAAAAGCCGTTTCGCCAGTTCCAGGACCCAGTCTAACGTCTTGTGACCTTGTGGCTTTCCAGGACCCACCCAAGGATAGTCGTCACTCTTGTACTTCAAATTATCATCAAGAGCGCCTACCGTGGTAGTCAAGTGCCAGTCAAGTATGGTTTTGGCTGTAGCTGAACCTTCGTCATCAGCCTGTGACGCGCCATCTTTTCCGCCGAATAGCATCAAGGTTGTCCAATAATGCTCAGCACGGCAGAACTCAATCAGATGGGCCTTCCGGCGAGGCTCGGATTTTTCTAATAGCTCCATCTGGTGCCAGCGGCAATAGAATGTGTCCCCGAATTCCTCTTCAACTTTGTTCATGCCTTTAAGAACGCGAGTTAGTCTGTCGGTTGGATCGTGCGCAACGATTTCTTTCAAGCGGTACAGATACGCGGCCCGGCTCTCCCAGAAGATTGTAGTTGCGAAAAGGCGGCGGTTTGCTAACGGCCAGGGAATATTTGCTCCGATCGAGCCCAGAAGTGGCATGAATGGCGCAACGACGCCGATGACTTCGCATACTACGAGCCCTAGTTTATCATTGAATAATCGTGGCGCTCGGGGGTTCTCACTCGTTTGGATACTGGCTGTCGAGAGTATATCTTCCCGAAGCTGGTCTTGAAAGGGAAACAAATCGAGGAACCTGTAGATCGGCGAAAGATCAGAAAGATGTTGCGCGACGAGCGATATATCTTTGATGTCTGGAAACACAGAGGGAACGATGCCGCAACAGAACATGTCTGTCTCCTTGCGTCCGCCGATGTACATGTCAAAGACTTCAGTGTCCCAGCCGTATCTCCCTTCGCTTTTCTGGGTGAAGTCGAAGCGATATTCGCACAAGGTTCCCAGGCCACGGATATTGATTGCAGAGATGCTATGGCCCCTACCCTGGGCATTGAAGCTGCCTTCATTGGGATTGAATGACTGCCATCCCATACCGAGCCGACTGACTACAGTAATTAAATTACCAAGTGTTGTTTGGGCGTAAGGGCGGACTACTTCCGGGGGGATCAGATCCCAAGAGCGCTCTACAAGGCGTAAGGCCGGAAGGGTGACACCCAAGTTGGGTCTAAGTTTTGAGTACAAGGGCGTGAATTGGGAATCCAGCGGCGGATCGGCTCCATAAGAGGTAACGGCCTCATACCGTCTTTCGCAATCAATAAGAGCACGCAAAAGCGGCATCCAGGTCACAGCGTCTGCCTTGTGCATGTTTTCTGCGACCAAGTTCTCACTCGACTGTTGCGCTGTCGTGGCAGAGAGGATTTTCTTGACCATATGAGCAGGTGGACCCTTTTGTTCCCTCCTGATCCAGATCCAGTAACGGATCGTTTCGGCCAGGGACCAAGAGAGGGCGGATTTGTCGTCTTCTGGCTTTATGAGTCGTAAAAAGTAGTCGCCCGTTTTCTGAGTCAAGCCTTGATGGTACATGGTTGCTTCGGGCAGAAATAGGATCACTGGAGTGGTGAATTTTGTTTCGAAGCGGATTCCCTGCCAGCGCCAGCTCAGCCTTGTCAACCTCGCCCACGGCCCAATGACTGAGTCTTGACATCGTCGATATCCCTCCGCAGTCCCGAAGATCTGTTGGGTGAATTGGCCGATGGCGATGAAGAGGGCAAGTACTGCAATGACGAGGGCTGTGGTGGCGACGTTGTCGGCCAGGTCTGGCATTTCGAAGGTGCCGTAGCCTCAAATGCTGCGATGACGTGGGCGGCTAATCTCGATGCAGCGTAAGTACAAGGTCATGGAGAAGCGAATTCTGAGCGTAAATATGAGTCGTGTTGGAGTTTTTGTTGCTGTCGTGGGGGGCTCCAGGTCCACGGCGTGTCCGCTTCCCAAGGTTATGCGAGGTTCAGCTGAAGCTGCATGGTCACATTACTGGCGCGCAACCATCTGCAAGGCTTTCCATGCTCCGACCGCTGCAGATGTCATGCAGACAATCATGGTTGATTAGTTGTTGCTCTGCTGTGCATCCGTCATGGGAATCGGGAATGTGGTGTGTTACGAACACGTGGCATCGTCCTCTCAGCCAGAAGCTTCATGCAGCGTTTGCGCGCACGAGTTACAGAGGCAGGAAATGCAGTACACAGTAGAGATTTCGAGGATACGATAAGCGCTACTCAAGGGGATCCCTGTGTTGTTGTGCTCCATGGTCGCCTTCCTTCTGTTCTGAGAAGGTCCTGACGTCATTTCGCTTGGCCCAGGCGCGTCAGGCCATCTATCACATGGGCACAACGTCCTTCATCTTTCTCTGGCCGTCGCGATACCTCAGATCTAATGAAGACGTCAAGTGCTTACGCCCTATTTATCCTCTGCTCGTACTGTTCTCTCGCAGTATGTCAACAACAAATCCTCAGCCCCCATCTGACACTCCGTAACGCCACTCTCGAAGATGCAGATGACATTGCAACCGTCATGATCGCTGCCTTCTCCCCTCTCCGATTCTGGCAGTACCTGTACCAATTTCAAGAAGAAGTCCCTCATGAGCATCACCGTTGTGTTCGACTCGGCGTCGTCCAGGCATTGGACGCGCCATTCTCCCACGTAGAAGTGATTGAGGCGCCAGCGGATAGCAATCTCACCGTCGCGGCTGCTGCCATCTGGATACAACATAATGCGTCATATGATGGAATGCGAATGCCTCACGTATCGAGTAAGGCGAGATTGAACAAAGCATACGTGCCCGGTACTAACAGGTAGCAAGCGGGATGCCGACACAAGGACATGAACGTCACTCGCGCTCTAGACTACAAGCACAAGTTTGACGCCGCAAAGAACAAGTACCTTGATGAAGTGTTTGGCTCGGAACAATTGTATCTCACGCTTTTGGGTACCCATCCAGACTACCAACTGCATGGAGCTGGATCGCGGCTTTTAGAGAGGGGAATCGAAGTGGGCAAGACGAATAACGTGAATGTAACATTGATTGCACAACCTACGGCTGAAGGGTTTTACGTGCATAATGGATTCTTCTCTGCGAAGAATATCAGCATCACGTCTGCGGATGAGGATGAGAGTTTTCGTTACAACGTTATGGCATACAACTTTACCTCGGGAGGATTATAAACGCCTCTAAACCGTCTTCTGAGATAGACCGTTCACAATATCGGCTTCTTCTTGTCTCAATAAATTTCATCAAAAGAAGCTTAGGAGGCAAGAGCAAACAGAACGCTGGGATGAATGCGAGAACCTACGCCTTCGCCTCGGGCACACTCTTGTCGACCTCGTCGTACATGGGGAGCACCCACCCGCCCCTCTCCTCTCTCGAAAACCTTGCAAATAGATAGGGAATCTTGAAGAAGGACAAGAAGCCGACGAAGCAATGCAAAATGAAGACTCCCCACTTGGTCCGTGGGTAGAAGATTCTCCAGAAGAAGCCGTTCATCTTCTGTATCTCGTCTATGAAGGGCCTGAGCGTCTTCTCATAGTTCCTGAGCGCCAGGGGAATATCATGACTATGCCTGTTCAATTCTCCAGCCAGCACATAAGCTGCTGTGATGGCTCCAGTCGTGCCCATGGCCGTGAGCGGCGAGGGACAATGCGCGGCATCGCCTAGCAGCACAACGCGGTCCTTGGACCATGTTTCGATGCGGACCTGAACGATTTCCTGGCAGTAAAAGTTGCTCGTGTCGTGCATGCTGTCGATGAAGCGCTGCGTCTCCCAGCGCCCGCCGCTGAACTTGGCGGCCCAGAAATGCTTCTGCGAGTCGATGGTGCGCTTGGGTAGGCTGCGCAGCTCGGGCGAGTCGTCCTTTAGGGCAAAGTAGACGTGCGACTCGGCGGGCGAGTGGGTGCGCCGCATGATCATGCGCGAGCCTGGCAGATGGTACATCTTGCGCATGTTGCTGTCGTCGCCGCCGCGCGGGAGGAACCAGTAGGCCATGTAGAGGCCCAGGTGGCGCACCGGGTCCGGGGCATCAGAGGGCAGCATGGCCTTGCGAATGCGGGAGCCCTGGCCATCGGCGCCGACGAGAAGGTCATATCGAGCCGTGGTCTTGTCCGAGAGGCGCACAGTGACGCCTGACTCGTCCTGCTCAAAGTCCTCGACGCTTCTTCCAAAAATGTACCTCACCGAGTTCTTTGTGGCGGCGTGGAAGATGTTGACGAGATCGCCGCGCATGATTTCGTATTCCGAGGTGGCTGACTGCGCACCCTTGCCTGTCTTGTTTGCCATGAAGGTGGCCCAGCTCTTGTTGTCGTCGTCGACGAGTGACACGCCGGCCTCGTCGACCAACTCTCTGCGCACGGCATCCATCAGTCCCATTCGCTTGAGCACCTGGATTCCCTGAGCCCGGATGTCGACCTGCGCGCCCGAAGCTCTCAGCGCAGGGAACCGCTCCACGACGGTGACCTCATGGCCCGATCGGGCTAGCCAGAAGGCGAGGCACGGCCCGGCGCATCCACCACCCACAATGAGGACTTTGAGAGGTGGCATTGAGGCGCGACGAGAAGCCTGGAAGGCGAAAAATACGATAAGCGTGCGGGCTCTTGGTGTTGGTGCTTCAAAGTGATTCAAACCTTGTCATGGGCGTTGGCGAGACAGACCGTGACCACCTCTTGCTCAGCCTTCTTATAGAAATGGAGTCCGCAGCGCTAGAAACGTCCATGATGCTTCTTCCACGAGCGACAACACCGAGTCCGAGAGATTTGGGATGGGAATCAGTGGTGGTGGCTGGACTCTTATCTCCGAAGACCTAGCGTCCCTCCTAGCCCATGCACCGCGTCGTGTGCGTCACCCGAGTTGCGCTGCATGAACCCTCCTCTGCAGCAGCTGCGACATGCGGAAGCACTCTTTCATGAGTAATTGTCTTGATTCTGCAACCCACTGGAACTGCCCACCACTAGGAATCTGCAGCGAAATCATATCCGACAAGCCACCCCGAGAAGCGCTAGAGCAAGAGGATAGATCCAGGTGTCTATCTTTCCATGAATTAATGTCGTACATATTGGACGAGTTGATCTCTGCTACTTTGAATTAAGTCTGCATCGGGAAATGGGAACTCCTGGCCACCACCCAGTACCCCACAAAAGGTATGAATGGCGGTTTGGGGGAAACAGTGCTTCTAGTCTACAGAAACTGTCGACGTGAATCTATCCAACAAGCAAGCCTAGAATCTTTGTGCCCAAGACCATCAAGACACCGAATTTGCCGCATCTAGAACGAACTTATTGAATAAGCCGTTCATCCAAACCAGTGATCTCCAAGCTCCGAAGGGTTGCTGTCCATTTCCTCATCGTTGCTCTGTACTAGCGTCTTTTTCATACTCTTGTTCCTCTGAGCCCTCCTTTGAGTGTTGCTGTACCAGTTTGTGTTTCTCGCGCTTGGACTTCAACTTGTCGAATTCGTCCTCAGGCATCATCGTAGCGAGCACATCGAGTTTGAGTTCTTGTAGCTCGCCCAATTTGCTCCAGAGCTTCAGCAGCGTGCTGCCCAAGTTCAGCTTCTGGAGAAGTTCTATCAAAAGTCGGAGCTCGGCAATCGAAGCCTCATGCTTATCATCAAAGGGGATACAGTCGCGAATTTTGTCTTCTTGCGATCCGTTCCGCTGAGGGTCTTTGTACTTGTATGTCAAGCTCTCGGTGGCAGGACACAAAAGTTTGGTGTCCATAGCTTGACATAGCGTGGCCTCGTGCCAGTAATCATACTTCAGAGCCTCGCGGGTAAAGATGACGATGTTCCCGAGCTTGTCGCTGGGGAGGTCTAGTAAATCCAGAAATTTGCGCGGTACGTTGCCTCCGAAGAAGTGTCTGACCTTTGCAGCTTGCCTGAACTTGTAGTCGTCACTGCTGTATTTTAGTTTCTGGCCTCCAAATACGTCGAGAATCACTAGCGAGTGCTTGCGGGCCAGATCGATGCCAATGTCAACGCTAAATTTCATGAGGTCGTGGAGCATGCCAATCGCGTGATAGTTATATCCCGGCCCACGTTTGCGTATCCAAGAATCTGCTGCAGCGGCTAGAGATGCGTCTTCGGTAATGTAGCTGACGGAAATTGCAAGTGGATAGTCGCCATCGTAGTCGAAGGATTTGAGATCTGCTTGGTTGGTGAATCGAGTGCAAGCCTTTTTTAACCAGCGGTTCCGCCACTGCTCGATATCCAAAGATGAGGAAGCCGGCGAATTGCTGAATGGTATTAGCGAGCTACGGAAAATATACTACCAAAACCACATACCTCGAGTCCGTTTTCAACTCTTCAAATAGCTCGACGATCTTATAGACTGTGTTGGCCTTGGCCTTGAATTTTTTGGCCTGAATCAAGTCCATCCAGTAGTCTGCGCCGTCGGATTCAGCGTGTTCGTACATGTGGAGGGCTGCAGCTTTGCATAGAGTGACTGGGACCTGGTATGACGAAAAGTACGTGTCTTTGTGGACGAGGCAACAGCGCTCGAACAAGTCCATACGGCCAAGATGAAGCAGGATCGCAGCAAGCGAATTTACGTCTTCATTGTTCGGAACAAAGCCCTTGGGGCTAGCCTCCCGTTTACTCCAGTCATCAGAGGACTCGATATCGTTCTTCTCTTCACAGTCCTCAAGCGTGAGTTCTGCGATACGAAGAAAGTGTGGATCGACTGCCTGTGCTCCTCCTAGTCGTAACGCGTCTGCTTGATCTTGCAGGTAGCCTTTCAAAGTGTCTTCATGGACCCTTTTGTCGTTTCCATCTGTGCCTCGATACTCTGTGAAAAAACGTTTGGTGGCTCGGGCAGCAGCCCAGTTGCGAGTCTTGAGTGACATGGTGTTCCGGGCCGGCACAATTACGATCGCCGTGTCGCGATACCTCGCACTTCATTAACACCTCCAATCAACATAATGATTGTTTGATACTAACCAGTGGTGAATATCCTCTGCGTTGTTGCCAAGATAGCCCTCTCCACGTTCCCGGTCTGCTTTGCGTTTGAATGGGTTGTGTTGCGCAATCTCGCGCTCAAGAAAGGCAAGATTGGCACTACGATTGGAGCCATCCAAATTGAGTACATGCTTTGAGGATAGTGTGATGTTCAGAGGCCATAACTTAAAGTCGAGTACTTCGCCCTCATAGATGGACTCTTTTCGATCTGAGCGAAGAGCAGCGTGAAGTTCAACGCCGAACAAACAGCTTCCAATGCCCGAAGTCGAATGGCATCGTTGCATTTGAGAAGCTTTTCGCTCAGTGATCGATGGGAGTATTCGTGCTCCAATAGATACCAGAGCATTTGCGGCTTCCCAGACCATTGTTGAAACGTATGCATAAGCTCTTCTTTCATGGAAGTGAGCTCGGAATTGTTGAATATCACATGTCGTATCGGTTTGATGAGGAGAATATTGTAAGTCAAAACCATCCTAAAGATGGCGGTATCAAGTCAGCGTAGGTCGTTAAAGTAAGGATACTAGCTAAGGCTCAAACCGTTCAAAATGACTATACTAAAACACCACTTCAGCGGTAATTTAGATGGTCAATTGGAGGAGAAGCAGTCACCTTATACTGGGACTTCACTCACCGTGTTCCAAATGTAAGCGGCTTGACTTCGTGTAACACATCATTGTACCAGGCCAGCCACTGAAATCGGTTGTAGGAGGCGCTCTCCGTGTTGAACACCTTTTTCTGTCCTGCGTGCGATACGTGCACACTCCCGCCCTGATGATTGGAGTGAAGCGACACGACCAAAGTGGCGATATGTCCAGATGATTTCTCGGAATCTCGATGCGGCTCAAACTTGGAGCCCTTCTGGTAAATCAAAAGCTTGTGCGGCATGGTTTGGACCTCGTCAGCTCCTCATATCAGCGAGAATTTTGATTAGCCAAGTGTCCTAAAGTGCTTGTTTCACGAACGACACCTTCGACGCGTCGATCTCTCAAGTATTGCGAGTAGTGGTGTTGATGACTTTCTTGTCTCCGTGACCGTAAGGAGCAAGGTGGCTCGCAGAAATCAATTTGTCCCTGTCTTCCCAGCCAAGTGGCAATTTGACTTGTCCAACTCCATCGGCCGTAAAGCCGACGTCGACTTTGGTATCGCGCTCGGGTAGGGTACCGCGGGTCGCAAATGAGCCTGTCGCTGTAGTACAAGAAAGTGCTGTCACGACTGACTCGTGGAGACGGCGCTTCCCAGGTTCTGGAGGCATGGCACAGAAGAACGTTGTCTCTGAGTTGATCGTTGGTAGAACAAAAGGTCGCTCTGAAGCAGAAGTTGAGTGAAGGTGGTCGTTGTTGTATGCAAGGCGCGCCTTGCTTTGTATTGCAAGAAAGGGCAAGCAGGGGGTGAAGAAAGCTCGAGGATTCCGCTGGACCTTCACCAAAGCACGCGCCAGCCTCGCAGTGAAAGAACCTAGCGCGGACCGTTTCCCTAGATCCCGACTTTCCCCAAATCTGTAGGACCGCTGATAGCGTGTTGTTCTCGCTTAAATGTTTAAGGGTGAAAGAATGTTTGTGTGGACAGAAAGCAGAGAATTGATAAGCTACGAGGCATGCGGATAAAGGAAACCTGGAATATCCAATAGGTAAGAACAGGCTCAGTGGATCTATTTAGACTTTGATACCTAGAATGCAGTCGCGCGGTTGAAAACTTGGCAGAAATTCAAGAAGCAATATAGGTAAAAACGGGCGCGAATGCCGGTGGTGGGCAGCTAACCTCAATAGCTCCCTAAGACTGTCGCTGCCGCTGTCGCAGATGGTTGTAGAAAGCCCCTAGCATGCTTGCCTTCAATTGTCTTTGCATCTCCCAATCATCTTCCTGTGTCTTCACCGTGGGGCCAACGTACATGGTCAGCGGGTGCAGCCTCGCCAACGGCCACAGATTCGGCGGTCGCAGAGCGTACGAGGTGAGCAGCGGATAAATTTCGTCGAAGACAAGCGTGCTCTTGACTTTGAAATGACCAGGATACCCGGGAGATGCCGTTTGGACGGCATCAGAACTCGCAGATGAGTTGTCAACCAGCCTGACATGACCTCCCATATCCCCTGGCTGCGACCCCTCATGCGGGGGCTCGGCGTATGATAGATAAGCCTCGGAATCGACGACAAGGAAGTCCATCTTCCACATTCGGCGCATGAAGCTTTGGGACTGCGGAAACGTGGAGAAATGCCGTTTCGCTGCTGCAACGTCGCCCTCTGCTATTCCTAGCTCTTGGCCATCGACCCATTGCAAACCTCCGGTAGCCTTGACATGATCCGCGCCTTCCACCCATTCTCCAGATTTGAGAAAATCGGCCTCGAGCTTCTCCTTGAAGCGCGCCCACTCGTCTGGCGATTGGCTGTAGGTGAGGCGATAGCAGACGAAACCCCAGGTTTGGCGCTCAGGATCGCCGCCGTGTTTTAAAAACCAGTCGATGCGTGATCTCAAAATGGAAATCCAGTGTTCTTCGCCTGGTTTCGTTGGCTCACCATGAAGCTGTTTCCGTATTGCTGCCCGACCATCGCGGCCTTCTTCATAGAAGCGCATTAGTGCCTCCCGGTCCCGTAGGCCCTCATCCCGTCTCTCGGCGTCTAGAAACGGTCTGTAGCTCTCCCATGATCTAGCATCCATCAGCTTGTAGTATGCGTCCTCTCTCGTAGCGAGCGGCAAATCCTGGAAGGTCGATGTCTTGTGGCCGCTGAATCCTTCCATCGGTACGCACAGCACAAAGTCCGCTCGTGAAATGGCCAGATTGAGATCCTGGATACGTTCGTAGAAGATTTTGCCTGCAGACACCAAGGCAGCCTGATCATTGCCAGCACGAGCAGCGGTGGCCTCGTAGTGAGCCTTGCTCGTGACCTGAATCTCGTCCACCCGATCAACAAGCCATAGGTGTGCGCGTTTGGACATGGTGGTGAAGAGGGCTTCTATGTATTCGGCCCACATTCCGGTGACATTCATGCGCTCCGTGATTCCCAAACTCTCCCGCCTTGCGTTGAGGGCACCCTCCAGTTCGGCATATCGCTGTGCTAGATCACTGTAAGCCTGGCGAAGGAGGGTTTGGACCTCCGGCTGGTTCATGAAGGCGAAAAGAAAGATGATGTCGCCCATGAATTCATAGAATTGTTGAAAATTCTTTGGATCGCCCAGCCCTTTCTCTCGCCAGCGGGCGCCCGCCATGGGGACCAGCCCGTTGCAGAGCCTTGCTCTAAGAGGGGCGAAGCGCGCAGGTATTGGCACAAAGCCAACAGCTTGCGCACTGAAAAACGCATCGTGAATCTTGTTCCACAAGGCATAGTTGAGTTGGTTCCAAGGAGCAGGAGCCCAAGTGCTGTAGGGCTGATTCTCAAGCGGCACCTCGTCGTCCTTGAGTAGCGGGAAGGCCGACTTGGCTCCGCCGGGTAAGATGCCCTCGTACATGCAGTCTTTGAAATGCATCACCGTCTGGGCAGGGAGCAGGTGTTGGGCTGAAAGTCACGTGTCAGCGAGACAGCTTCGCGTCTGGCCTGAGGCGTGGCAACACACCAACATTCAACTGATACAGCTTCTCCTGGCTCCAGTCCTCTGGGTTGCCGGTCCTCTCATTCATCAGTCGCTGGACTAAGTCCACATCGAACGACGGGGCCCCTCCCGAGGTCATGTTGGGTGCGGCGGACGAAAAGCGCGCGTCGCGACGCGTAGCTAGGGCGTTGAGACTGGGGCGACGCCGGTGTGTCGCGGACGGCTGTCGCACTCGCAAAGGCAGACGAGCGACAGGTCGAGTGAAGTGGCCGAGAATCGATGGCCGCATGTCGAAAGATTTATATAGAGCGAGGCCTGGCCGATGAGGACTCAATTAGGGGGGACTCGGGGGAGGCTACCACTGCCAAGCAAAGCTGCCTGCGGAAGGATCCCGGGCCCCGCAAGATGCTGGTCAGTAGCCATTGTGGCTGCCCGCGCCTGGATGGATTCGTATTTCCAGCAAGTCGTCGCTGGACATTTCCGGCGTGTAAGAGTCATCTGCCAAACACTGGGGCTTGCTGTGGTGCGAAACGTGTTCGTGTCGGTGGTGACCGCCTGCCTTTAGCCGTGCCCACCCACTCCTACATTACATGTCTAGCCAGGATAGAAGTGATTGACCAACGTTAACGAAAGGTATATTACGACTACCTAACCCAAAGCCCATCAGACAGTCACTCACCCTGGTCCCGATCCACAAGTGCTGATTCCCTACATAATCGTGTCCAAATTCAATACACAGGCACCCAAGTCGCTCAGGGCGTCTTCTTGTGGGCGATCTTGTCCACCAGACTGGCCCTCCGGCTGGTGGGCGCATCTGGATCTCCCCCCTTTGCCGCGATGCTGGCCCTCCTGACCGTTTCCTTGAGCTGTTCGTCGCCCTCACCGCCACCCTCGAACGACCAAAGAGCAGGACAAGGCCCAATCTTGCGGCGAAGGACAAAGCTCTTGATCCACCATGGAAGCACAGTGAAGCATTGATGTCTTATGAAGCGGGATGTGGGTATGGCGAAGATGTAGTCGAGTTCCTCTAGCGTTCGCTGCTTTGTCTCTGGAACAAAAAGGAAGATCATTACCAGCGCGACCACGTTGAGGCCCGCGTAGAAGCCAAAGGCGCCGGTTGGCGTCATCGCTGAGAGCATTCGAGGGAAGGTAATGGAGAGAACGGCCGCCCAGAAGAGACAAGTAGCCACGGCCCAGGACATGCCGACTTCTCGGTCTTGTCGCTTGTTAGCGAATTACTGTCGCGGTCTGACATGGTAGAAACTCACGGGAAAGAGGGAATACTTCGGCGGAGTATGTAAACGGCACGGGCCCTTCTCCAGGCGAGTAGAACGCAGCAAACTACAAATTGGTGAGCGGCGTCGGCTATGCAACGTAGGCGACCGACCAAGTAAATGAATAGAGCTACGAGTCCAAGATGCGCCGAGCTCGATTCCGGAATCAGGAAGCAGAGCCCGGCAGCCAAAAGCGTCCACGTCATTTGTGGGAAGGTGAATAGCAGTAGGGAGCGGCTGGGGGTTGTCAGAGGCTCTTCGTTCCGGCAGGAGGGGTGTTTTTATACGTACCGGCCGAATGTGTCAATGGTCCAGATGGCAGGCCATGCAAAGACGAAATTGACCAAACCGAAACCCCAAGAAGCCAACAAGGACTCGGTGACGCTCGCACCAGCCTCTGCAAAAACAGTCGATGAGTAAAAGGCAATGATATTGACTGCGTCTCTGTCAGCACCAGCACTACTCGAAACGGCAGGGGTGGCCTACTTCCACAAAGCTGCTGGGCCAACATGACTGTAAAGGACGCCAAAGTTGCGCGCCGCAGACGCGGGACGGTGAATAGCTGCGTAAAGCGCGTGAGGTAGTTGTTCTGGATATTGGCAACGCTAGCCTCCGCTCGCAGCTGGGCGTGAATGTAGTAGAGATCACGAGCGGCCTGGAGTTCAGTATTTCGGAGCTTCTTCAGGGAGCGATATGCGTTTTGGTACTTTCCCTTCTTGATGTACCATCTTGGAGATTCTGAATTCATTCAAATGTTAGCATCAGATCTGTACATGGGCGGCGAGCGGGCACTCACCAGGACAGAAGAAGACGCCAATCAGCAGTGGAAGTGCAGGTAGCAAAGCTGAACCAAACTGCAGGCGCCAGGAGATTTTCCCAGTATCCTTCACAGCCAGATTGGCGCACGTTCCCAAGAAAATACCTAAGATGGCCACCAGGTCAGCATATAACCATAAAGTAAAGGTACAAAGATGGCGCCGCCCGTGCACCCCAGGTTCCATGAAGTAGTACTAAAGTACTGTTGCAAGGTCCACTGAGTTTGAACAGAGACGGTCACTTTGTAGCTCGGTATCAGCGTACCGAAGGCGGTCCACATCTGCCACGACATGACCAAGGCACCTCGAATCGCTGCGGGGGAATTCTCGGCCGAGAATATGGGAATGGTAGCTCCTTTGCAACCCATGCCGATGCCGAGAAGGAGTCTCGTAACGAGGAGTTGAGGCCAAGCTAGTTTCCTAGTCAATAAACCTCTTCCGAAGCTGACATCTGGAGTGTAGAACACTTACTTTGTGCCACGGCGCTGCCGATGGGACTAAGAGCGCAGAACACGGCCGAAACGAAGATGCAGCCTCGACGGCCGAAGAAGTTGTTCAGCGGATCAGACATCCAGCATCCACTGCAAGGCATTAGTACAGGGGACAAGCTCAAGAGCTTTGGAGCTCATGTGACCTAGGATGGGCTAGTGCATAGGCTAAGCGAGCCTGGTTACATAACCATTTGCTAGCGTAACTTGGCACGTGACCTCCAAAGGTCTTGAGCTCTCCCCGTTCATTCTCCGCTCTAAAGACATCGAATTACTTACAGAAACGCACTGGCCACGTATGGGCCCGCATTAATAAGCGTGAAGGGAGTTAGCGAAGGTTTGGAGTGGGGGGAGTGGAAAGGGGGGTGAGCGTACTCCCTGGAGCCACTGGTTCCTCTCAGCGTCTGGATTGTCAGCAATCGGTATGCCCAGAGCGTCGGGAAAAGAAAGATTGGCGCCATTAGATCCTGTAAAAAGCGTGCGAAGGTCAGCACATTGCACTTGCTACTGAAAGGACGCGTCGCAAGCCGCGATATAACGACGATGTGAGGCGTGTGAGACACGCACCTGTCTGATCCCAGCCTTGTACAGCAGCACCGACGGAGCAGAGGATGATGGTGAAGTAAAGAAGCTTCGGCTGTCGCCATTTGTGGAGGACTTCATTCGAAATGGCCAGTTTCTCTTCTTCGGTGATATCGGCGACGGAAGCGAAGGCGGGCGGGTCGCGCGCGATGAGGGCACCCTTGACAATCTGGGGGTGGATCTCTGAGAAGCCATGCTCATCAGTAAAGGCTTGTACATCGGCAAGCACTTCTGCTTCCGTCATGTGAACCAGCGGATTCTGAATCCTGCAGGACGAGGTTAATGACAAAGCGACGCGCAGACAGTTGGAAAGACGTACTTGGAAGAGGCGGAGACATTGTGGGACTGGTTGACCGTCTCCTCCTGGTAGCCCTTTTCCTCGTTTGCGCTGCGATCCATTAGCCGACAGTCTGTGGCAGAGGGAGACGATGCATGTTACATGTCATGCTTCTCGGCGAGGGCTTGCTGCCCGCTCTGTTCGTTTGCGCTGGCCATGGCGGATGGGTTGGGGAATCGCACAGAGCTGGAAGACTTGCCAAGTGGTGCGACTGGGGAGCTTCAGGCTTTATGGAGCGGCCAACAGCCCGGGAAATCACAGATGCTCCGAGGTGGTCAGCACAGCGTCCCCGCACAACATCACTGGCGAGTTATTGGGTTGCACCGCGTTAGCGCCCGCTCTGAGTGGTTGGCCGGTGCGAGAGGCTTGCAGCGAGGCAGGCAAGAAGGCGTGGAAAGGCTCCCGCCAGAGGGCGATCGGCAGAAAGCAACGCAGAAGATTGCGCCTGGGCGTTCTTCAGGTACCCCGGGACGCATTCTTTGTACAGCCATGTTGTTGTGCGCGTCGGGAAACGTGGTGGTGCGCTGATGCTGAGCAGCTGGGGGCAGCAACCGCGGGCAATCATCAATGCCGAGCACACCTGAGCTTGCTTGTCCAGAGCTTGACCGCAGTGGCGGCTCCTTGACCTTTTAGTGCCTGGGCAACGGCAGCTCGCGTCAGACGTACCCCGTACTCGTGGAGTAGCGTCGTCGACTTGATGCTTGCCTGAGCGTCGGGGACGCCGATTCTTTCAACGGGATCCACCGGATTTCTGGGGACCAAAGAAGGGCGGAAAACGTCGCACGACAGACACACAGTTGAAACATGCATATCGCTGGCCGTGAACGTCACCCTTGGAGTGTGCTGGCTCTGGTGCGATGCAGGGTCTTGTTGACCCGAGATTGATTTGCACATCGCTCGCGGATTGAGAACGGGATCAACACACGGGTCCGTCTTTCGCTTTGGCGCCGGGTGGCCGAGGGCGTTTTGGTAATGACGCGGTGGCTTCTCTCGCGCAGAGCACGCGACTCCTTGCGCATCCGATCGGCAGAGCTTCAGCCGATCTGCAGCTAAGCATTGCTGGTGTTTGGAGAAGCATTGTCGCCACGCCTGAGCTTCGAAACAATGCGACCTGCCATGTACAGTTCCAATTTTGCAGGCGCTTGGAATAGCCTTGTCTCCCGCTTTGTCTCCGCAGGCAAGGCAAGCCAAAGTCGTCAAATCCGTCGGGGGCAGCTGATCTGTATCTGCGAAATCCCTAGCGAGAGTGGAGCAGAAATGAATGATTCACATCGTTGGGACTGGCAACCACGTCGTTACGGTAATTGGCCATTGCAATGGAGACGGCTCAGACGCGACTCGAGGCTGGGCACTCTACCCCGCAATACCTCTCAGATCTGCTTATCTCCGGCCTCCCCTCTTGGCCGCTACGAGAAGACACTGCTGTTTCCATACTAGTTCATAGCCAACGACTCGGCAAATTGGTCTAGGCGAGATTGAAGCTAGGGAACGCATCACTCCTATGCTTGTTGAATGCCGGGAGCACAGAGCAAAATCTCTGCGCCTACTAATCAATACAGTCCAACTTCCAAAGGTCAGACTGACAAGTTACCATTACCGTTTCACTTTAAACCGTCATGAGCCGTTACGGTATTGTAAACGTCTCTTGGCTTGATCCCGGCCGTCCCCGTTTCCCATGAGAGCACCCACACGTCACAATGTCCTTCAAAGCGCGCAGTGTACTCCGTAGAGACAGCTCAAGTTTCCCTGGACCGCGAACAAATGGACTACTGTGAAAAAAAAAGAAGTATCAAGCTTTTAGAATAGTTAAAAGAGATTGTTCATGGGCTTTGACCCTACTTCGGTCTGGCGCTATTGAATACTGTCATGTCTGCATTAGAAAGAGCAGGCATATCTGGCGAAGAAGGAGCTCGAGCAACGGAATACTGTCGTGGAGTTGAGAGCTCTACTTGAGCGCAGAATCTACTCAGATGTAACAGCAACTGAGCCGATGGTTTGAGAATTTGTTATTCTCGCGAGGAAGAGAGGGCTGGCCGTCTCCATAATCGCAATGCTTCGGCTGGTGTGAGTGTCGCGCGATATTGTTTCCTTGTGCTTCTATGGCAACGAGGCCATGATAAAACGGTAGAAGACGATTCGCGCTACCGAGCCTCTCGATCCCCTCATGACCTTTCCCTCAGTCCCTTCTTACATTACTTCCCGCGCGCACACCCGCTACCCTTCCTCCTACACCCGCACAACCTCCACCTCCTCACCATGGAGGACCCTGAACAAACTGTCCAACAATCTCTCGTCTTCATTTCTTCGACCAAAGCAGACGAATCCCAGCCCTATTCGGCACGCTTCAACAAAACCCAAAACGAGACAGCTCACATCATTAACCTCCTGCCCACCAGCGTCCCATCAACCTGGCCCCCGATCGCTTCTATCATCATCAGAAACTGGACCATCCAACTCCAACTAGATGCCAAGCCAGAACTCCCTAAGCTCGAAACTACCCGCGCTCAACACCCCTTCAATTGCGAGAAGCGCCGCATCCAAGTCTTCCACAGGGTGCTTTAAGTCGACCCGAACATCCGCTACATTTGGGCGCGACGAACCGCCGCAGCTCCATGTAATGATCTCAACATCTTAGTTATCTTGCCCGAGGGTTAGAAGGCGTGGGCCGCGTATGAGATCGATCACGAGCGAGGCGAGGTTTTAGTGTGGTGCAAGGATGGCAAGGCTACTATCACTCCCTTCAGTTGGGGAGATGGTGGAAAGGAAGATGCGATGGTGCGTTCTGTCTCGCTCAAATGTGTTGTCGGCAATTCAGTCAAAGCTGATCAAGATAATAAGGCCTTGGACGAGGATGCCAACCCGTTCCCGCAGAGCAGCATCTCAGACTGCCCAGCTACGCCCACATCTCCCAACGACTATGGACCAGAATCACCAGATTATGAGATGAATACTGGCTTTGTCCCAGCCAAACGGAGCATGCTCTCAACTTCGTCTGACGCCGCGCTGAGCGTAAATTCGAAAGATTCCAAGGCGGACACGCCACCTCGTTTGCCATTCCGAGCTCCAGAGTTGGCATGTTCTACCCCTTTGCAAACGATCCGTCGGTCAAGCTACTCGGCGTCGAAGCTGGCGGTGACGGCCTGGATACGGATCGCCACAGTGCGACCCTGACGGGAGGCAGCAAGGGCGTGCTCCATGGCGTGCGCACCTATGTCCTCCAGGACAAACACGGGCAGATCAGTGACACGCACTTGGTCTCGGCTGGACCCCAAGCCCCTGCAGCCGCAACCCCGAAGATGAGGCATGCGTTTGAAAACCAGATCGAAAATGTCTACAAACGACTCGACAGCAGGTCAGAGAGCAATTCGGTGGCGGCTCTCAAACACGCCTACAATTCTCTTGGATTCGTTCATCTGAAAGAAATGTGTGAAGAGCGCGAGCTGGAGACCAATGGAGATCGATGGTTCCTGGCGAACCGGTTGGCTTGGGATTATATGAAGCAGTGGAAGTTTCTCAAGGTAAAGCAAAGTAGGGACATTTCATAACGGAAGCACGACGAGGAGAGGTATGAGGGCATGTAATCCCTCAGCACCCTCCAATTAGAAAAAGGCTCATGCGAATGGCACAATGGCATGTAATTTTCCACTCCACCCAATTAGTGACGGGCTCATGTAAACAAACTCACAGTCTTTCCCTCGACTTCTCCTCCGTCTTCCGTGTAACCGTGACCTCACCAAGCCTGTGTTCCTCAGCCAACGTATCCGCCGCGATCTCGCCGACAATGTACGCAACCGACTGAGTATGCGCATTGATGACGAATGGACACACGCTCAAATCCACCACTCTCAAATGCTCCAGTCCAAACACCCTGAACCTGCTATCGACAACAGCTTCTCCTGGATTCCTTCCCATACACGCCGTCCCAGACATGTGCCATGAGCTTTGCAAATTGCCTTTGATATGCTCCCATATACTCTCGTCCGAGTCATCGCGAGGCCCAAGCTTCTGTAACGTGCGAGAGGCGTACACGGGCGCAGACATGATGCGCATCATTTCGCGAACGGCCTCGATTTGTACGCGACGGTCAAAAGGATGAGTCAGAAATTTTGGATCGATGATGGGCGCGTCTCGTGGGTTGGGGGTACGCAGCGTGACTGTTCCTCGTGATTGTGGGTTCATGACGAGGCCGATGGCGCCAAAGTAGGTTGTTTCCTCGGTTGCCGTGAATCCGAGGAAGGAATTGGGAGTGTGCTGTGTGATTGAGTGCTCACGCACTTTGATTAGTTGCTGCCGGGAAATGTTGATTGGGACGAGCTGGGCTTACAGAGGCAATCTCCATCGCAGGCACGGTTGGCTTGTGCAAACGTTCTTGCATCCTTGGAGACAAGTCGTTGAACTCTGCCGATGATTCCACTTTGGGTAGTTTGAAAAAGCCCATTGGTGTCGGACTCTGGGAAGCTGGGCCGGCTGGAAGGCTTGGGTTGTTCTTCATGGCTATACCTATAGGTGAGAAGCAGTGGTCTTGGAGGTTTTTACCCACCATGGGCATTTCGTGAACTACAGCAACCCCATGGCTTTCAAGTTCTGCCCGGGGGCCAATGCCAGAGAGCATGAGAATCTGAGGCGTGTTTATCGAACCTCCCGAGACTACGACTTCCTTCTTGGCAAGGAGCTGAAGGCCGTCCACGGTTTCCACCCCAATGGCCTTCTTGCCCTCGATTCGTATTCGTGCGACGAGTGCGTTGGTCATGATCTGGAGACCTGCTGGCGGCTGCGAAAGGTACGCGCTTGCTGATGTTGCTCGAACAGCTTTCGCTATACAAACGGTGCCCATGCCCATACCGATCGGGTCGCCATTGTTGACGTCTGGGTTGATGCGGTGTCCGCTCTGCTGAGCAGCCAGAAAGATATCGCCAATATCTGGAAGCCAGGCCTCGCCGTACGTCAGGCCTAGATTGCCGCTAGTGCTGTGATCCTCAGGTCTTGCACCTAGCCATTTGCGCATGCGCGGGTCAGGAATCGCTGGATTCAAGTTCTCGATTCTCTTCAGAACCCGTCTCACATTCATCCACGCAAAGCGTCCGTCTCCCACCAAGTCGGCCCATTCATCGTAGTCGTCTCGCGGCCCTACTGTCCAACCACAGAAGTTGATTGCCGTGCTCCCACCAAGACCTCTTCCTCTCGAGTAGTCAATCTCTTGTCCTGACAGATGGTTTTGGGGAGCTGTCTTGTAGCGCCAGTTGAGGGGAGAGTCCGGAGCGAAAGCGACCTCGAAGCGTTCGGTGCCGGAGAGATGTGCAGCTTCCGAGTTGGTCGACCCGGCCTCGACAAGAAGAACGGAGGGTGCAGCTGGTGTGTGGGCGAGCCGCGATGCAAGAACCGCCCCTGATGCGCCAGCTGCGACGAGAACGTCAATTCCACCACAACATCAGCAATTCGTCTTTGATAGCGGCATACCTCCAACGACAATGAAATCGTACGCTTGTGCCATTACGCAGCGACGACGACGACGACGACGACGACAAGAAACAGAAGACGATGGCTTTGGTAGAGTACTCGTCTCGGTGCTCCAACTTCACCAACACGAACACTGCCCTGTCTTATCAAACACCGGCAGCTGCCATCATTAGTATCAACATGCATGCTGTATCGTATCCACGGCCCCGAAGCGCACCTGCGAGCGCGACACCAAACGCCAGGTCACGGGATCCTGTCGACTGCCCACAGCGGACGCCAACCGCTTGTTCGTGCCGGCAGCCTGCGGAAGCAAACAGGAGCGGTGATAGCAACAGGAAGGCTGCTCCGACGCGCAGAGTCGATCGGAGACAGACAGCCTGGTCCTACCTACTGGATGCCACCCCGCCCGCTTGTCTGCAGCCGGCCCCCTCTCCACACCCCAGACTCTGCACCCCAGTTCGCACACCGCACAGCGCACCCCCAGCAAAACATTGAATCTGAACCAGACTATTATCGTTTGGGAACTAGGTCAAAGCAGGGGCCCAGCCAGCCAGCCATCCAGCGCTATGGGCGTGGGCTGGGGAAGCGAACCTGGGTTGCGACAAGTCTCGCCAGGGTCGAGATATCTGCCTATAATTCATACGCTCCCTTATCGTTTGGACAATACCAGTGTTTGGCGATAATATCGACGCGTGCTCGTGTCGGCTGGGGAAAATCTGTCGGCTCCAAACCCAAGATCAACACCATGGCAGCGTTGCTCAAGAGACTCGAGGTCAAGCCGACCGACGACGAGTACGAGGCCATCGATACCAGTCGATGGGGCAATAGGGACGTGTACCCTATCGCGCACGATAAACGAACCTGGGGCGTGTATGCCTTTGTGAGCTACTGGGGTGAGGCTGCCTCTAGACTGAGCAGCAAGCTTCGCGACTGACCATCCCCAGGCACCTGCGGCATCTGCCTTTCATCATGGACCATTGGAAGTAGTTTGATTGGAATCGGACTCACAGCTGCGCAAGCTATGACTGCTGTCACAGTTGGCATGCTCATTGCCAGTTGCACCGCCTATCTCAACTCAGCTCCCGGCGCGAAACATCACCTCGGATACGGCATGCTCGCTCGATCGTCCTTTGGTCTTTGGGGTTCCTATTTCTGCATCATGTTGAATGTTTTCCAGTCTTTCGTGTTCTATGGAACCCAAATGTATTTTGGTGGACAAACATTCGTTTTGATCCTCAACGCCATCTTTCCTACCTTCTTGCGTATGAAGAATACGCTTCCTGAAAGGTGAGTCTCTTTAACTGTATGCATCGTAAGAAACTAATGCCCCTTAGTGCCGGCATCACGACGCCTGGCCTCATCGGATTTGTGTTGTTCATCATCCTTTACTTCCCCATCATCTACTTCGTCCCAGCATGGAAGGTTCAAAAGCTCCTCGAAGTTCAAGTCGTTGTCGCCACCGTCACCCTTCTCGGAATCATGGGATGGGCTGTTGCAGAAAATGGGGGAAGCCCGGGAAATCTCGTCGCGCCCGCCATCAAGCTCACCAAAGCCGAAGCAGGCTTCAGGGTGGTCCAAGGCATCACCAGCGTGGCCGGAACGTACACAGGCGGGACTGACAGAAGTTCAGATTGGGTGCGCGTAAGTGAGATCCCGATGCAAAGTGATTGAGTGGTGTGTTGGTGTCCTTAGTATTTCAAGCCTCAGCCAACGCCCTTGACGACCTACGCTGACTTTGTATCGCGACCTTTAGTACAGTCGCAAGCGACACACTTCCACTCCTGCCATCGCCACGCTCGCCGTCACGGTTACCTTGACCGCTCTCGTGGGCATCATTGCAACCTCTGCTCTCGCTGAGCGCTATGGCATGCTCGAGTGGAACCCGTTGATCATGTTACAATGGCTTCAACAGAACTACTACACCCCAAAGTGCAGAGCTGGAACCTTTTTCGCTGGCATTGGACTTCTATCGGTCACTGTGTTTGTCAACTATACACAGAATTGTGTAAGCTCAGGCATGGACGTTGCCATGCTTGTCCCAAGATACGTCTCGCAGCGCCGGGGGGCCATAATTTTCAGTATCCTCGGTGTGCTGGCCAACCCCTGGCGATTCTTGACACAGGCAGAGACGTTCATCACAGTGTTGAGCAGCTTCGGGGTCTTCATGGCGCCAGCTGCTGCGGTCCTCGTGGTCGACTTCTGGATCGTGAGAAGACAGAAATGGAACATCCCGCAATTGTATGAGCCGCACGGCATCTACTGGTTCACGGGCGGCGTGAACTGGAGAGCCATGGTCGCGTACTTTATGGGCATGTGGCCTGCCCTACCGGGCTTTGTTGGAGCAGTATCTACTGAGAAGGTGGATATTGTCTGGCGACGATTCTACCAGATTAGCTTCTTCTTTGGATTCCTGGTTTCGGCGCTCTTGTTCTACATCTTCAACAGGATCTCGCCACCACCAGGCCTCGGTGTACAAGTCAGCTTCGATATTGACGGCTCACAAGTCCTGGAGGCCAGTCCAGACAAGGAGGGTGGGTTGGAGAAAGGTGTCGAGGTGGATGTCGCAAAGGTGTCTCCGAATTAGGCGGCGCATCATCACTTGATATATTTCGGTACATTGGCTGAATATGACAGCGTATTATACCTTGCTGGTCTTCCATCATGATAGCTTTGTGTATCAATCTCTACCTACTTTAAGTTTTGGTGACTTGGTAGATGTTGCTCGTGAGGAGACATTGCTAAGAGTCGGCCAGATCCCAGCCCCCCAGCCCCCTATACGAGCTTATCGTCGTCTAGAACATGTACAGTATCTATACAAGCTTCATCTGACTCGTCTAGCTGCTACCCAGGCTCACGTTCTGGATCTGGGGCACACGGAGGGCTAGTGCCTTCGGTGCGCTCATCCGAATCTGGTCCTGCCGAGGTCGTCGATCTCTCTCTATCTATCTTTCACCCTGCACACTTGGACGTTTCCGTATCCTGCCTCCGCGCCCTGCTTGCTCGCAGCCGACAAGCGTATTTCCGAAGAGCGACGGAAGCAGTCACGCGCCCAACCGCTGCCCCCAGTCGAATTGGCTGGCTTCTTGCACGCGACGACGCGACCCACCACCAGAGCTCTGGACCCATGAACGACTGCCCCTCCATGGCCCGGAGCTATGAAGCTCAAGCTCCGAAGATGCATATACATGGCGCGAGAGAGCTTCGCCCAATAGCCTCCCGCACCCTTTGGAAGACACTGGTTGGCATTCAGACAAGATGAAGGGCTCAATTGAGACGCGGCTGCTCATCAACAACGAGCTTGTCCCGGCGTCCGACAAGGGCACCTTCGACCTCTTCTCCCCTCATACCGGGGACTTGGTCGCAAAAGGCCAGTCTTGCTTCCATCCCATGTCACTCACGACGCTGACAGTCGCTCTACAGTCGCAGAAGCAACCCTCGACGACGTGAACAGGGCCGTCTCCGCCGCCCAAGAAGCCTTTCCAGCATGGTCCTCCCTCTCCCCAGCCGAACGCGGCAAGCCGCTGAAGAAGATGGCCGACCTGGTTCTTTCCGAGAAAGACAAACTCGCGCAGCTAGACGCCATATCCATGGGCCGCCCCGTGTCGACCTTTTTCGATTCCAATTACGCCGCTACACATTTCAATTACTTCGCCGAAGCCGCATACCCCCAGGGACATACTAGTCTCAACACACCGGGCTTTTTGAACATGAGTCTACGGCAACCGTTCGGTGTGGTGGCAATTATAATACCGTTCAATGCGCCGCTGGTCTTCTTTAGTAAGAAAGTTGCCCCTGCGGTTGCGGCGGGAAACTGTGTAGTTGTGAAGACCAGTGAGAAGGCACCTTTGACGGTACGAAACGTCTTGGTCTATAACGATCCTGAATATCCACTGACGGGATCCATAGTCATGGAAGATCTCTGAATGGATCGCCAAATGCGGCTTCCCTCCAGGCGTCGTCAACGTCCTATCCGGTCACGGCAACGTGGGTGCTGCCCTCGCCGAGCACATGCAAGTCCGCGCCCTCTCTTTCACCGGCTCGGCACGCACAGGCCGATCGATACAGATAGCATCCGCCAAATCGAATCTCAAGAAGGTGGTTTTCGAGCTAGGCGGCAAGGGGCCAGCGCTCGTCTTCCAGGACGCAGATATCGAGCAAGCGGCCAAGGAGACGGAGAATAGCATAAATTGGAACTCAGGCCAGACATGCATGGCAAACAGCAGGATCTACGTGCACGAGAGCATCAAGGACCAATTCATCTCGGCCTTCACCAAGCTCGCCCGTAGCCGGAAACTCGGCGACCCTACCTTGTCCGACACCAACCAAGGCCCACAAGCCGACAAGATGCAACACGAGACAGTGAACAAGTACATTGCGCTCGGCAAGACGGAAGCCGGCAGCACCATTGACACGGCAGCCTCGACCAGCGGCACCTCGACCACGTCCGAAACCTCCCTCCTCGTGTCGCCCGTCATCTTCACCGACGTGCCCGAAGGGTCGCGCATAATCAAAGAGGAGATCTTCGGCCCCGTCGTCATAATCAACACCTTCAGCTCGGAAGCAGAGGCCATTAGCAAAGCAAACGATACGGAATTTGGGCTGTACGCGGCGCTGTACACGAAGGATCTCGAGCGTGCGATACGCGTGGGTAAGAAGCTCGAGAGCGGCATGGTGGGGGTGAATTGCACGAGCCCGACCGGGTGCTGGGACCTGCCGTTCGGGGGGTGGAAGGGGAGTGGGACGGGGAGGGAGAGTTTGCTGGAGAGTATGGAGCATTATTTGGAGGTGAAGAGTCTATATGTTAGATGTTCGGGAATTGGGGGGGTGGTGTGAGGGGAGGGGGTTGTATGATTTATTCGAGCAGTTCTACAGACTCTGTTGAAGCGGCTCGTGGCCTATACATGAGAAGTGCGGTTGCGTGACTGTCTTTTTATCTACGGTGCCTTCTCGAACGCACCGTTTAGAATATAATAGTATATAAAACTTAACGTTGACTAACAATTTGTGCGCTTTTCTCTTTGCTACCTTAAGAAGATTAAACTATTTTTTAAAGAAACCTTAGTTAGGCCTTTTCTATAAGTTTTCTTCAATTCCATTTTTTGTTTTAAATTTTTTTCACGTTAAACCGGATTCGTAAGTTGAGCGTGTATGTTTGTTAAGCTGCGGGTCTTTCTGACAAGAAAGTTGATAAACTCAACTAATGGGCCCGAGTATTGACCACTGAGCATCAAAGGCATTCCCTATTCGAAGATCTGCACGCAACCATGTTCGAGAGTGATGGACGAGGGGCGAGCGAAGAGGGGCAATAGCCGGCAGGTTGCTTCCGCGCACACGGCGCTGTTATCCGCTCGAGACTGCCCAAGTGATTGAGTCGGGAATTAACGGCCACTAAGGTGACAGCGACGAAATTGGGCTAAACAACAGCAGCGATCAAGTTGGAGGCTGGAGCGTTGCAGACGTTAAAGCGCCGACGGTGCACGTTATGCAACTGTCGACTTAGTCGTTACGCGCAAACTCGCCCACAGTAAGCCTCGACAAAGACGAAGGAAGTTTGTAGTTGACCAGGACAGATGGTGAATTACCACTTTGCGCCCCGAGGCTCCTTTGCCGTCATTCTCCCCTCGACCAATGTGGCCGTGGAAGCCGAATATGGGCAGATGATGGTCCCTGGCATCTCATGGCACTCGGGGCGCATCATGATACGAGACCCAAATCTCGGCAGCGACGAGGCATTCGAGCAGTTCATGGTGGACCTTCGCAAGGAGATTGGCAACGCCGTGGACAGTGTCATGACAGCCCAGCCGGACTACATGGTCATGGGGATGAGCTCAGAGACTTTCTGGGGCGGCAAGGCTGGAGCAGCCAAGTTTGAAGGGCTGATGAAGGAGCTGTCGGGGGGGCTCGACATCACGACGGGGGCGCAGGCGTGCAATGCGGCGCTGGAGAAGCTGGGAGCGAAGCGGATAGGGGTCATCACGCCGTACCAGACCGTGGGGGATGACCAAGTTCGAGCGTACCTGACCGAGGTTGGGTTCGATGTTGCGGGTGTGCATGGGTTGAAATGTCCAACGGCCAAGTCAATCGCAGACGTGCAGCCTGAGACGCTCAAGGAGGCATTTCGCAAGGTGGACGGGCCGGACGTTCAGGCGCTGATACAGGCCGGGACGAACCTGTTCTGCGCAAAGGTGGCGGCCGAGATGGAGGAGGAGCTGGGCAAACCCGTTATCGCCATCAACACGGCGACAGTGTGGCATGCCTATCGGACACACGGCATCCAGGACCAAATCAAGGGGTTTGGGTGCCTGCTGGAGAAGTACTAGTAATTAATTGAGTACCGGTAGATGGGGTGGGAGGATGTGCACGTGCGAATCGCGATATCCGGGGTAGCTCGCAGGGCTGACTCGTGAATTGATTCAACCGCATCGCCAGTGGCCTCGCGCGCATCCACAGGTGAATGTCCTCACTGCCCACTGCCCCCGATGCCCCCGATGCCCCCAATGCCCCCAATGCCCCCATCCGCGTCATGAGCCGCCGCCGTCGAACTCGCCGCTGCCCACCATGATGTCGTCCACGCCCGCCGCCGCCGCCGCCGCCTCTGCCCCTGGCCCCGCGCCCAACTCGCGCCGAGTGCCGCTCGACAAGCGGAAGCGCACCGAGACCAGCTGCGACAAGTGCAAGTCGCGCAAGCAAAAATGCAGAAAGGAGACGGACCAGGATGCGTGCAAATACTGCCAGATGCACAACATCGAGTGCCTCACGACGCAGCCCCGGAAGAAGCGCCTGTACGGGAGCGTCGAAGGGCTGGGGAACCGGCTGGCGCTGCTCGAGTCGCTGGTCAAGGGCCTGCTCCCCGAGGCCGACGTGTCCAACATGGACGAGATGCGGTCGCTGGGCAGGTCGCTGGGCATCCCGCTGCCTGATAACATTGCGGCCGTGGCCGAGGCGAATGGAGGCGACAACAGGAACAGCAGCGGCACCGAGGGCGACGAGGCCCTGTCGCTGCTGCCCGACCAGCAGGGCCAGGTGCAGTACATTGGCCCGTCGAGCTCCTTTTCCTTCCACCTGAAGCTGCGGTCGCTGGTGGGCTCGGGGCCGGTGCGCGAGTTTGTGCTGTTTGGGCGCAACGCGGCAGAGGACAACGAGCCCGTCGACGGCGACAGCGACCCGCGCTCCCTCTCGACGCCCACGGCCAGCGCCACGTCCAACATGGACTCGATCGATCCCATCGATCACAACTCGCCCGCCTCCCACCGCGCCTCGGCCAGCGACACCACGCCCAGCCTCGAGACGCTGCTCGGCGCCTACTTTGACTACATCAACCCCGACTTCCCCGTCCTGCACGAGGCCTCGTTCCGCGAAGCCTACGAGGAATGGATCGAGAAGCCGGCCAAGGCAGACGCGGCATGGCTGTGCAGCTTCCTGTGCGTCCTGCTGCTGGCCCGCCGCGTTGCCCGCATCACCTTCCCCGAGGACCAGGAGCGCCTGTGGTGGAGGCGGGTGCAGACACTGCTGCCCGTCGTCATCTTCACCTCGAGCGTCATGGCCGTGCAGGCCCTGATGCTGGCTGCCATCCATCTGCACAATACAAACCATCGCGACGCCTGCTGGAACCTGACCGGCACCGCGATTCGGATAGCCTTTGCCATTGGCCTTCACCAAGACAAGGTCAACACCATGCAGACGCCACTCGCCAGAGAGCTGCGCAAGCGCCTGTGGTGGACGCTGTACGCCTTTGAGCAGATGCAGGTATCGTCATACGACCGACCGAGCGCCATTGAGCACCCGGGCGCAAGGGTCAGCATCCCCAACGAGCGCATCATTGGCATGGCGGGATACACTCCCCCAGACTACACAAAATGGTTCAACCGGCTGATAGTGCATCTGGGTTCCGCTTGCCGCGCGCCCAAGAACACAAAGACCAGCGCGAGCGAGGAGTCGTACGTCGGTCCGCTTTCCCCAGCAGCAGCGGTCCTCCGAGATCTCCATCGCTGGAACCATGGCCTCCCCACTCATCTCCGCATGGAGACTGCAGACACGTCGCCTCCGACATTCCAGCGCCCGTTGCTGCTTCTCCACGCAAAGTACCATTACACCATAGTCGTGCTGTGCAGAGCTGCCTTGCTCGCCCGCGCCACCACTCTGTCAAAGGAAGGCCGTGACTCCACAAATACTGCTCTGACGAGCATGGCCGACGCAGGCGCAGAGTCGGGGCGAAATCTAGCACGCATCCTGCTTAAGCTCGAGGCCATGCACAAACTAGACGCCATTTTCTGGTGGGATATATGGTATGCTCTCTGCTCCGCCTCTGTGCTCGTGCTGGATCTTGTGTGCCACCAGAAAAAGGGTGGAGCCGAACCATCCGAGTCCCGCATCCTCCTCTCACAACTTGCCGATCTTGCACAGAGACACAGACGGAACCCGCATTTGCCCGGCACCATTGAGAAATTCGCCTCGATAGTGCCCGAGCTGCATTCCATGGCAGACTCGAGGAACACGACCCTCACTAAAGAGAGGGCAGAGCCATCACGAACCGAAAATGTCGACGCTGGCAGACAGTTGCCTGCCATAGGGTCAGACGTACCAACTCAATACCCCTTTCAATCTAATACCAACAGCGGTGCATACATGTTTGCAGACAACACCCCGCGCTATGGTCTCGCAGACCAAGAATTCGGTCACGCGTTCCCAAGTTCAGCGCGCTTCGACCACCGCACTCAGATGAGTTTCATGGATTTCACCATTAACAATATCCAAGACTGGAACTGGGCAGACCTAGGTAGTCTTCTCGGTAACGATCAAGGGACACACGGCGGGAGTTAGGCGTACCGTAATGGAAATGATGACCCATCAATGGCCACCCCACTTCACCTCATTGCAGATTGAAGACCCTCACAGCGTTCCCGCCCATGACGCCCTCCAGCTCGCTTCCCTCTCCAAAACAGTCCCTCGCCGCCCCCTGATTCTTGACACAGATATCATACAGCCCATCCGTGCTCAGGTTTGGAAAAAGCGGATGATCAGTCCCAAACATCAACCTGTCACTCCCCACCGCCTCAGCTGCAGCCCACAACGGAATCTTGTCGAACACGATGCCATCCAGATACACATTCTGCCGCAACACGTCCCAGATAGTCTTCCTCTCCTGTGCCAACCGCGCCCGCAGCAGCCCACTTGGCATCATTCGGAATGCACGCCTCGATGCGACCCGCCAGAAACGGCAGCGAGCCTCCTGCATGTGACAGAACAATCTGCAGGCCTGGCAGCTTGTCAAAACACGCCCGCCAGGTACATGCGCGCAACCGCGACCGTGGTCTCGGTGGTAAAGCCCAAACTGACGGGCAACACCTGTCCATGGTCGCCACAACACGGGCCGAAAACCTCACCCGGCAGCCCGTAGTTTGGATGCAAGAAAACGGGCAACGCACTCTCGGCGCACGCCCTCAGCACAGGCAAGAAGGCGTTGTCGTCCAGTCCCTGCGCCAAAGCCGCTGTACCCCATGACCACCCCCCGACACAGTGACAGGTTGCGTAAATGTGCGATGGCAGTAAGCACGTCGCCTACCCCTGCCGTCACGGGCAGCGCGGCGAAGAACCATAGCCGGCCGGTGTGTTCAGCACACAGACTCTGCATGTCTTTGTTGACGCTCCGACATGTGTCGCCTGCGCCAGCGCGCTCCTCGTCGCTGGTCAAAAAGTCAAGCCAGGGGTTTCCCAGGGAGAGGATCGAGGCGGAGATGTTATGCGCGTCCATGAAAGCGAGTTTGGCCGCGGGGCTGGTGAGCGATGGGAGCACGGGCTTGCCGGGGACCGAGGGGCGGTTGATGAGGGTTGGGTGGGGGGGAGGCGGGGGGAGGAGGATATGTAGGGGGGGTGTGGTGCGGGTGCGCAGGACGGACATGTAGGTTGGGGGGTAGAGATGGGAGTGGATGTCTACGACTGGGGGTGCTATGATGGGATTGTTGGAGTCGGTGTGTTGTGCTGAGTTTTGATGGCGTCAAGACGAGGCGTTTGTGCTGAATGGTTGTCGAGTACTTTATTTTGGCTTGACCTTTGGGATACTCGTCCTGAGACGTGAGGTCAAGTTTGCCTTGACGGTATGAGTCCAAAGACTTCCCGAAATGGAAAGAGCCGTAGACTAATCCTGACTTCACCTCGTTCGGTATGCGTTTTTTAGATACTAAAACTCATTGCGACATCCCGATCTACCAAAGTACAAAGGCAGCAGAGTCATGTTAAGGTTTGGGTCGTGCACGTGTCGGTCGTTCATGGTCTCCGTCACTTCCGGTGCGGCGCGTCTCCCGCCGCTCCTCACCCCAGACGCTCCTCGCACAGCGTTCCGCGGACCAGGATGCAATAATACCGCAATGGACGACTGCCGGATCCATGTCACACGTCATTGGCTGACCAGACGTCGTTGCAGGCGGCGTCCCGTGCCGCTGCGGGCGAATAGCCACCTGTAGAAGGCGAGGCAGCATCTCGCAAGCAAATAGCCACAACGTCTCCCACGCAATAACCCGTTGCGGGCAATGTTGGCTGCAACGGCTGCCAGCGGGTACAGGCAGCCGATGCTCCTGCCCCTCTCATCCGATAGGATATCTACATCCGCCGCAGCGCAGTCGGCGTCGCCACACATCCCTCAAACTTCACCTCACACCCTGTGCCGAGAATCCCCTAGCGCGGGGCCTCGACACGATCCCAGCACGTGTACCCTAGTTGGCATGCCACTCGTAAGACGGGGGTGCGAGCTGTGCTTTATCACTGACGGCGGCCATGACGAGACGACGGCGGTTCTGGACGAGAGTCGTGCTGTTACCATTTACCCGGGTTCCTGGCATCGCACTTTGAGAAACCGCTGTATCGCCATCTGCTGCCCTGTCCTGCCCTGGCTTTATTAGAAGCATGGCGCCACATAGCACTCGGGACCTGGACGGCTCGCTGCCGTCGCCGTCGCCGTCGTCGTCGCCGCAAGACATGGCGAAAGAGCCGGGATTCAACGTCGCCATCGTTGGTGCAGGCATAGGCGGGCTGGGCCTCGCCATCGGCCTCAACCATCTCGGCGTCCCCTTCACCATCTACGAGTCTGCGCCTGCCTTTTCGGCCGTGGGTGCGGGCGTGGGACTGGGACCCAACGCCCTGCGTGCCATGGATCTCATCGACAAGCGCTTCAGGGAAATGTACATGAATGTTGCCACTGGGAATCTGAGGCCCGAGAAGAAGCACGTCATGATGGAGGCCATGCGGATGGAGGAGGGGCTCGGCCAGGGCGAGGACTGGTGGGGGCACGGTGAATGGGGGGCAGAGAACTTTGAGCGGACGGGCGCGCACAGGAAAGACTTGCTGGACATTATGACAAGCTTCATCGAGAACGGACGAGTGCGCTTCAACAAGAGGGTGGACAGCATGAAGCAGGCCGGGGGAAACGTCACGCTGACCTTTGAGGACGGCGAAGTAGTGGACCACGCAGCCGTCGTTGGCTGTGACGGTGTCAAGGGCTTCTCGCGACGCGTCGTGCTCGCCGACCGGTATCCAGACTGCGTCGACCCCCAGTACACGGGCAAGTACGTCTACCGCGCCATCCTGCCCATGGACGCCGCCCAGCAGATCCTAGGCGGCCTCGCGACCGACGCAAAGATGTTCATGTCCAAAGGCGCCAACCTCTCCACCTACCCCATCTCCTCGGGCACGCAGATCAACGTCGTCGCCTTCAAGCGCGACCCGCACTCGTGGTCCCACCCCGACTTCACCTACCCCGTCTCGCGCGCAGACATGTTCGCCGACTTTGCCCCCCACAACATCGACCCGCGCCTCATCCGGCTCCTCGAATGGGCAAAGCCTCTGCGCTGGGGCATCTTCCACCACCCCAACACGCCCACCTACTTCGACTCGCACATCTGCCTCCTCGGCGACGTGGCGCACGCAGGCGGGCCGCACCAGGGCGCCGGCGCCGGCCAGTGCCTCGAAGACGCCCTCATCCTGTCACGCGTGTTGGGGAAGCTGTTCCACTCTGCGGCCCCGGGCATCTTGTCGGTGCCGTCGGCGCGCAGGACTCAGCTCATTGAGGCTGCGTTTGCGGCGTACGATGAGGTGAGGCGACCGAGGGCGCAGGAGCAGGTCAAGACTACCAGCGAGTGTGGCGAGGTGTATAATCTAAGGGATCCGGTTGCAGGGGAGGATATAGGTGCTGTGGTAAGCAATCTCAATGCGAGGTTCAAGTGGATCTGGGAACATGATTTGGAGGGCGATGTTAGGTGCGTTGAGGGGAGGTTTGAGGAGTTGGTGAGGGAGAGGGAGGGGGGCAGGCTGTAGGGGAAAAGGTGGAAGAATGTTTGGTCTTCGGACGTATATATTTTATTTCGTGGGATGGAAAGTGTGGATAGGAAAAATGTTGTATACACCCCTTTTTCGCGTTGTATGTAAAGAGATTGCTACCATTCCCACCTCTCACTTGTTCCACTTTTGCGTCCCTCTCAATTCTTTCAATAATAAATTTTTTTTTTTTTTAAGATTCCTTGAGAAACACCTTTCCTTCCTCGGAGAAACAGCGAATGTCGTCGGCAGCGCGAATGCAAGGGGTTGCCCGATCAGCCCCGTCGGAGTTGACTCCGCCCTGCACGAAGCCGACATCTCGCGTTCCGTTTTAGTTCGTTAGCGGGGGATCTACGGACATGGACGCTGTCGTGGTAGTCGATCGAAGATTCAAAAAGCGTGCACTTGGTTTCATGATGGATTTGACGTGACACTGAGATCATTGTCACGCCATGGGTGCAGGAACGGATAGATGTGGGTTTCACGATGCGCGGCAAGGAGGGTGGTTGGTGATGGGACAGGATGAAATATGCATGGTTTGGAGGGTTAATGGGTTTCATGATGCGTGGGGATGGGGTAGGATGGAAGATGCATGGTTTAGAGGCGGTTTCGATGTTGATGTGATGTTGATCAGCTCCTTGCCCCAATCCGTACGAAGCTATGCATCTCATCGTACCGTAGAAAGACTGAGAGCTTGTACGTCCTTTAAAAAGGTGTGTTTCAATGTCTAAACCGAAATAGAAGGTATAATACCGCGTTCGCAAAATCTTCTCGTTCCTCGAGTGCATGCCCAGAAATGCATGGACCGTCTGGCAGGCCGAACACGTTTCTCTCTGAGAAAGCTGTCTCTGTGCCGTCCTGGAGTTGGTGGGGGACATTGCTTGGGTTATCGGGATTGCAAAACCTTGACAATGGATCCTAACTGCTGAACTTGTCCAGCGCGGGGAATCTCTTGATCTCTCAAGTCTCTGGATGCGTACAGTGGATTCGTGAAAGTGGCTCTCGACACCTCGGTCTGATATTACGCCCGTGGATTCCACAATCGACGTATTGGTGTCGAGGGTGCTAAACCCTTTGAAGACAGAATTATTCTTGTCGTCATGTACAAGCCTTCAACCTGATCAGTGATCATGGCCTCCAGCGTTCCCACCATCTCCACCATCATCCTCACCACCTCACGTCTACTGCCCACCTTTTCTCATGCTTTTCACTCCGTGCTCTTCATTTCAAGAACTTTTCATAGAATCAGACAATGTTAATTCGTTGAAGAAAAGGTCACGTGACGAGGCTGTAAAGGAGTTGAAGAAACATTTCAATTACAAAAAGCGACAAATGAGGAGCATAGTGAGACTGCTCGAGTCACATTCGAATGTGAAGTACGATTGAAAGGTGGAAAGACCATCATGTATGAGTATTAATAATGTCGTCGTTGTTACTAATGCGTCAGCAACCAATCAGGGCAAAGGATGACCAGTTCCTCCGCCTCAACGGCGGAAGAAGTCCAAAACCCTCAAACAAAAGGGCCACTCAAACCTTCAGATAGAATCATCCAATGCACAAAACATACGCCCGACAGATTTTGTTGCATGCTGCGCCCGCCGTGCTTGGTAATTCTCTTTCCCATCAAGCGATTGATGTACGAAAAAGATGCTCTACCGACTCCTTTAAAAGGCGGCACGTTCCCAACGATATTTAGAATCCACCTGAAAAGCTCTCCTCTTAACCATGGCACCAATCCGCGTTGCGCTAGTCGGCCTGTCGGCCTCTGCAAAAGTGTCATGGGCCTCGGACGCTCATCTCCCATACCTCCTCTCCCGCTATGGCAAGGCGCACTACAAGCTCGTTGCTCTCCTCAACTCTAGCGTCTCGGCCGCTGAAGCGGCGAAGAAAACCTATAACCTCGACTCTTCTGTCAAAGCCTACGGCGACCCTGCCGCTCTTGCTTCCGACCCCGACGTAGACCTCGTCGTCGTCAACACACGCGTAGACGTCCACTTCCAAATTGCTGAGCCATCCGCCCGCGCTGGAAAAGCCCTCTTCATCGAATGGCCTCTGGTCGACACCCTCGCCCGCACCTACGACTTGACCAAAACCATGAACCTCCAAAACAGCATAATCGGGCTGCAAGGCCGCGTTTCCGCCGTACCGCTGCGTCTCAAGGCCCTCATCGCCCAAGGCACCATCGGCACCGTTCTGAGCAGTGACATCCGCGCCTTCGGGAACCTCATCCCGCGCGACGCCTTTCCGGAAGGACTGACTTACTTTGGAGACCGCAAGGTCAACGGGCACCCCATCAACATCGCCAACGGACACATGCTCGACTACGTCCAGGATGTGCTGGGCGAGCTTGAGGATTTCCAGGCGAACATGCAGATCCAGTGGCCGGAACGCAAGGTGCTGAATGCCGCTGGGGAAGCAAAGGGTACGTGTACGAACGATGTGCCGGATCTGCTTGCGCTGCACGGAAAGCTGAGAAAAGGAAAGGCGGGCATTGTGGATGGTGCTACGCTGAGTGTGTTTTTCCGCAGCGGCCCGCAGTTCAAAGGGGATCCGGGGTTCGTGTGGCATATTTACGGCACCAAGGGCGAGCTCAAAGTCTCGGCGCCGGGACCGTACATTATGGCGGATTTTTATGCCTATGATGCGCCGGTGACGATTGAGGTGCATGATTTCCAAAGCGATGAGGTGAGAGATTTGGGGTGGGAGGTTGAGGATTGGCAGAAAGAGTTGCCAGGAAAGGCGAGGAATATCGGCATGTTGTATGAGAGGTATGCGAAGTGGGTTGAAGGGGGAAAGGGGGAAGTGAAGGAAGGCAAGGAGTGGCCGACTGTGGGGGATGCCGTGGAGAGGATGGAGCAGTTTGCAAAGCTGTATAAGACGTTTGATTCGGAGTGGGAGACATGAGAAGGAGAAAAGTTGATATTGAAGATAACTCTTAAATTAAGGAAAGATCGCGCTCCTTTGACTGAATTTAGCGAAGACATGAAAACGACCTGGCCACGAGTTTTTCCAAACTCCTTCACACCTCCGCCTAATTGACCTTTTCTCCCCTCAAGTCCGCCAATCTCGCACTCTCGTGCTTCGCGTTATCCTTTCTAGAGCTCTCCAGCGCAATCCTTGCTTGTTCCTTCTCATTCCCCGTCCCATAATGTTTCCTCTTACTCCAATACTTTGTCAATTTCTTGTCCAGAATCGTCTTCAATGGCTTCTCCACCTCGTTTTGCAGATGCCTACAGATATTCGGCGCATACAGCCCATGGTCCTTATTGCATGGCTCCCCATTCACAAGCCACGGCTTCGCGAGGTAATCCCTAGCGTAATTGTACAGCTGCGTGTACACCTCATTTTTCTCGGTCGCATTATTAGAATTTAGGCTTAGGTTCGTCGTCGCGGAGTCAATATTCAGCGACTCCCACGGGTCCGCCAGCAACCACCCCATCTGCGCGACGCTGATGTGTTGGAACGGCGCCGGCAGGTACGTGTGGAAGCGCTCGATGTGTGTGAAGTTTATTCTCGGGGCGGCATCCCTGACTTCGGGCGGGAAGAGCGCGGGAAATTTCGTCGGGCTGGCGGGATAGACGGGGGACGCAAGGGACGCAGGGGATGCAGTGGAGCCCGCGCCAGAGGTGACGTACACGTACAGGGATAGCAGAATCAGGGCTGTGAAGGCGAGCTCGAAACGGCTTTTGTACGTTTGGACTGCTTCTTCCAGTTGTTCGATCTCGACCTTGTAGTCGATGCGAGTGGAGCGGGACGATGGTGCGTCTTTTGGAATTACAACAGAGGCTCTACGGGAGGGCCGTCGTTCTGCCATTTCGAAGATACGATTTGTTAAGATTTGTTAAGATAAACGGTTGTGTTTAGAAAGATTGTAAGAGAACACTCTTTTTTTAACAGACCGGGTTTTGTTAAGAAGGTGGAGATGGTTCCGCATGCGGCAGAGGCATCGTTCTTTGTTAGGTTGGGTTGGGAGGGTGTGGCGCACACGGGACGATTTTCATGCTGAAGCAATTCTTAGCTTAGTTTTCTACCCAGGTAGGTAGGTGACAAGATTGCGATGGTAAGGCATAGCCAGGCGGTTGTAGGTAGATATCAGAGTGTTTCTAAAAAGTTCTTCGAAAGGAGAGCGAAACGAGCCTGAGTTTCTTCACCCTGCATAATCAAGCCTAAGTCTGGAATACGAGGGCTGTCCTGTACAATCAAGTAAAGATGTAGTGTATAAGATAGGGTGCAAGTAAATCACGTGACTCTGGAACGAAGATGGAGAGACGGGAATGCAATCTTCGTTAGGTCTAAACTCGTGGCGCACGTGTCGGAATGAATGCAAGCAATGATGAAAGAAGGAATGAGCGATTAATTATTCATACATAATACACCCGGATACAGATCTGCGCGGGTATCTCTGTTGAAGCGCGCACCCTTGTACCAATGCTTGAGGCTGCGTTTAGAAGATCTTGCGCACGACCCTCTTCCAGGCAGGCCAGGCAGCCATCTCAGCGCGCTGCGCATTAATGTACTCCCAGTCGAGTTGCCTGCGGCCGGTGTCCACATCAATCTGGGGAGTACGGAGCCAGCCCTGTCGCTTCCAAGCCCATCCACAGAGCCAGAAGAACAGTACGACGGGGAGCGCAAGGTAAGACTTGAAGAAGCCTTCCGCGGTGCCGACACTCGAGCCGATGGGGGATACAGCAGTATAAAACTGGGACCGGGTCAGTAAGTCATACATGGAGACGAGCAAAAGGCGTCCTACCTGAGCCATAAGAACAAGGATAATGATGATGACTCCGAGCCAGGAGCCATAGACACCACCAGCGGCTTTGAAGGGAATCTCGTCTAGAGTGTGGCCATGGTAGGCCCAGGCCTTGCGGAAGCGAATGTGTGCCACACAAATCGAGCCCCAGGTGAATAGGGCAGCGAGACCGGACAAGGCCTGGAGCCAGTCGAAGACAGTAGGACCTTGGGCGTCGAGATTGACGTAGGCGAGAGCACCGCAGATGAGAATCGCGGCGACGGACCACAGTGGGCGACCTGAGCGATCAATGTACGAAAATATCTTGGGCGCATAACCTTGCTCAGACAGAGCAGTCAAGGTGCGGGAGCCGCCATATACTCCAGAGACACCGATCGAGATGACGGAGATGAGGATAACGACGTTCATAAAGCTGTCGAAGCCTGTGAGACCTGCATCTTTACCGACAAGCACGAAGGGAGAGGCGTTGACATCGATGTAGCCACCCGCGCCAAGTAGACGGTCGTCATCGTAGCGGATGAGGAGGCCGACGAAGAAGAGGCCAAGAACATAGAAGCTGTTGCCCGAGGTCAGTGGCTGGCTCGGACAGTGGATGACGCCAGTTGGCGTTTCTGGAAATAATGCTTACAGTGTGATTCGCCAGAAGACCTGTCGGATGGCTCCGGGAAGAGACTTGAGCGGGTTCTTTGTCTCGGCAGCTGCCAAACCCACCAGTTCGGTACCTGAGAAGGCAAAAGCGGCAGTGACGAAGACGCTGCAGAAACCCTTGAATCCGTTGTTGAATGCGCCTGGGTCATACCAGTGCCGCGCTCCCCAGTACTCGTCGTAGATGCCGTTGGACGGACCTCCGCCAAGCACGCAGACGAAGGCGATGATCATGAAGATGACGGTGGCGCTGAGCTTCAAAATGGACGACCAGAACTCTTCCTCAGCGTATCCAAGGGTGCCCCAGACATTGATGAGGATGATGAAGAGCCAGAAGACGGTAATCCAAACACCTACGTTAACGCCGGCTTGCCAGTATTCGACTGTAAAGCCAGCGACGGTGAGTTCAAGCGGTAAGACAATGGCCCATTGGAAGACGTAGTTCCATCCCATGGCGAAACCCCATGAAGGATCGATGAAGCGGGTCGAGTACGTGTAGAAACCACCAGAGACGGGATACATGACGGCAAGTTCACCAAGAGCGTAGACTGCGAAGCTTGTCAGTCCCACGGCGCATGCCAAGGGTGCCACCGCGTCACTCACCGACGTTGAAGATCATTATACCCATGATACTGAAGTCGAGCAAGACACTGGCAGGGCCCTACTACGGTCAGATGGGGAGTCGACGCGTCGCGGAAGCTGTACTTACACCCCTGCTGAGAGCAGATCCAGAACCGACGAAGAAACCAGCACCGATGGAGCCACCAATGGCAATCATATGAAGATGGCGAGTCTTCATCGACTTGTCAAGCTCGACAAACTCTTCGCCGCCTTTCGGACGGCGCTTGAAAGACTGAAGATTCAGACCATTTCTGGTCCAAAAGTTCTCGGTCTCGCGCCATTGGCCCTGAACTCCGCCCGTGCTGTCGTAGACGGGGGTTGCAGAGCGTTGGACGCCCTTCTCGTCAGCAATGCCGTCGCTCATGGTCGTGGTGTTTGGAGGCCTTTCGATGCGATGGATGAAGCAGCAAGGAAGGACGGAGGTCAACCCCAGGAAACGGGCGCTCTTTAACCAGGACTTGGATCAGCGGAGGGGAGGCAATTTATTCAACGCGGCGCGTCCGACAGGGTTGCAACATGCCTCTGGGACCTCGTGCACACGAGGGTCTTGGCCATCGGTGGCCGCGGTGTCTGTTGGAAGCTCGGGCGCCAGGATGATTGGGAAAGGCATCCTGGTTGGCTGTCCGGGGCTCGCGACGGCATTCTGAACGATGATCTAACGCTGAGTAGGGTCATGGTATGTCGACGGCTCATGTCTAGCGGCATGGCGGCTCTTGGGACCTCCCCAAGGCGGGGTATAGCATGTCTTAGCACGTGTGGCGGGAGACTTGGCGTCCACGGTGGATCATCAAGGGGTGGAGTCGAAGGGCCTCAGTGGCTTGACCCGGTTGCTGGAGCGGAGATTGGTCTCCAAACGGGACTGATAAGGGACTTGGGGTCAGCATTGCCTCTTCAGTGCGCCTTCGATGCGTGGTCCGCTGGTTTTCTAGAACGCCGTATCTTGCTGGGCGGGCTTGGCGGCGGCGGCCGGAGCGAGCGGAGCGAAGCTTGGTGGTGAGAGAGAGGCTTGAGACCTGCCACTTTGAGTAATACCTGAGCAGGACGCAGTCTCATTGGAACGCACCTTATCTGTGTGTTGCGACGCCATGTGGGATGTGCTCTCGAGGTGGAAGAGGCTTCCTAACTCTCGCTGAAATTGCTTGCCAAGCCATGGACGAATCCCCACGTCACGTGTGCCTCGGTCCAAACGGCACACCACAGGCGTCGACCTTCCCCTTGTGTTCTGGCGGCGCTTCTCCCCGAAGGCTACTTTCCATGTCGCGTGTCCCATCCGCGCTCGTATAACAGTTGCCGCTTGCTTCATGGAGAGCCATGGTCTGACGAGACAGTCGAGACTTTGCCAGGAACGCGGAGTCGGGCCTTCCCCCTGAGGAATCCAAAATTTGCTCTCGTTGCCGCGCGAGAGGATCGTGAGACTGCCCACCTAGCGTAGACACTGCAATTACTCTTTGTCATTTCGCCTGCTCCTCTATCTCTTGGCCGACACTGTCGAGCACTAAAAGTCCATCAGCCTTATCGCCCTCGGTCGCAACCGTCTTGCTGGGCAGCATCGCTTTCCACCTGGCCGAGTTGCTAATTATTGAAGCCGTTGGATCGAAAACGGCAAAAATCAATAATCCCCCTTCGATCCTTTGCGGCCGAGTTTCAGTTGACGGGGTCCGGCAAGCGAACATGCACCAGTGTCTTTGTCCCTTGGCATGACTAAAGGATATCAAGACCATTGGATGAAGGCGCAACGCACTCCAGGGCCCCAGAAAACTTGGGCGACCGCCGTCTTCCAACGCCACGGTATGTGTCTTTACATGCATGGCTCCAGTGCGGTTGAGCCCGTGGTGGAAACGGCATCTCGCGGCTCATGCACCTCATCGACGGACCCTGAGAGTGGGTTCCCTCGCCGAGCAGCATCCATCTCCGCATTTTCGGTAGCAATGAAGCCGTGCTAGCGGCGGTTGGCTTTTACCCAGCTTGAGATTCAATGGTATTTGCCCTCATTGTCGTTCTTTCTATCTCTAACCATCCTGATACACGATATCGTGGAAGTGACAGATATACCCCGATCACGTGGTTCGTTTGCACTGCTCGTGCATGGACCAATTCAAGCACACTGCTAATGCAAAAGTCGGCGACTTGATCTACAATATTCGCTGCAAAGTCGATTGGCGGAGTCCGAGTCTGATTATCTATCAAAAGACCAATGCACGTCAGCTCAAAACATGGGTCTGTCCTTGATCTGCGCATGGGAACACGCGTTCTGCCCTTAATTATTCATCATTTCAAATTGCGTGTGCGGGTGCGCAAGAGCAAACTGCAATTTGTGATTGTAGGTCAATTCTAATGGCAACGTCTGTTCTAAGCACCAGGCCAGAACATCCGGATACTCAGAAACCCCCCCAATACAGTCTAGACAACACAAGCAATGTAATCCCATACACAGACACCTTCTCCGACACAATCACAACAATATGACCGCCTAACGTCCTCCACTGCTTGCACACACACACCTTCAATCAGCCCATATCCAGCAATCGCAACCTACTGGCCCTTCAACACACGAGCCAGCCTCGCTCTCAATCCTCCCTTATGAACCATCCCATCAACCCCACCCCTCCTTCCGACTGGCAAAAACCCCTTCTTATCCCCACCCACAGCAAAAGAGTGCCTCCTCTCAGCCCTCCCCACTCCCCATGCTCCCCTCTCCTCCTCAAACAGCACCTCAGCAATCGAATGCCTCCGCGCTCCATTGTTCATCATCTGCGCTACGTATACCGGATAGTATGGGCTGGGCGGGCACGGCGGGAGCAGCAGCGACGGCGGGACAGGCGGCGTGCGCGGATTCATGAAGCGCGGGGACAAGAGCGGCGAGGTTGGTAGCGCGGGCGAAGAGCATGGGTTTTGGGTTCCTGGGTGGGCTGTGCTGAGCGAGAAGAAGGCCCAGCTGTGAGGCGAAAAGGGGGAGGTAGTGAAGGGGGACGGCGTGTCGGGCTCCCAGTATGAGACGGGTGGGACGCGAGGAGCGGGGGAGGTTTTGGTTGGGTTGGACGGGCTGGTGGCGGAGAGGTTGGACGAAAGAGATGATGGGGCTCTGGTGGATGGGTTCGTGGTTTTGCTGCGGATCGGGAGGATGCGCGGGGTTGGGGGGCGGATGGCGCACCAGGAGGTGGTGGAGGTGTTGGCGGGTGGGATGATGATTTCACCGGGGCGGGAGCGCGAGCGCGAGTGTGGCATGGCGAAGCAATGGCAAGGATATCCGGACCAACTAACAAGCATGAAAAATCAAAATGAGCTAAGCTATAAGGGAAGCAGTCCTTAATGGAGCTTGTCAAGCTTGAAGATTTAGGATCTGCCACCATTGCACCCCGTTCTTATACCTCGCCGGTTACCTTTTCTCCCTCTTTCCACTACGGCTCGTGCAAAGTCACGAGTGAAACAAGCGCGTCCTTGCGCTTCCTCGGGCTGTTCGCCCAGCAGCCTGCGTTGTCACGAGAGAAACAAAGGCAGATTTTTTCTTTTTATCGAAGAATGCTCATTACTACATCTGACCGCCAAGCCATAGGGTGGACGGCGGGCGGGCTCGTGCTGCATGATGAATCGGCAAGCACAGATGTTTGCTCATCGAGTGGGTACAGTCCAAGAATAGAACAAAGTTGGCTGGAACTCTTTAAAAGCCAAAGCGTGGGGATGGCGACATGATGCCAATCAGGGGAAGCGAGACATGATGGGATCACGACTGTGTGTATTTGTACATGCGCACATCAGAGGGCAACAAGCGTAAGGATCATCAAAAGATATCGACAATTTCGGGGCAGTTATTTGGGAACACTAGAGTCGTGTCTAAATTTTAATCATAACGGCGTGACTCACCAACTGTTATTCCGGCTTGAGGCCATGCTCTCAAACAAAGTCTCAGACTCAAACGCCGCGCTCGCCAACATTGAGCACGTGTCCACTCTCCGTAATTTCCACTTTGACACGTTTCGTACTCGCCTTCCTAGGGTGAGGCGCTTCAAAGATTTCTTTCAGCTCCTCCAGCGTCTTGCCAGCCGTCTCGACGAAGAACAAGTAGACAGTGGCGAGCTCGAAACAGATCCATCCAATGTACACCAAGTACAACTTCCATCCAATCTTCTCAATTCCGACTGAAATACCGTATGTATTTACGACCATTGCGACATTCAAGAATAGATAGTTCAGCCCGGATCCTTTGGCGCGCGTGCGGTTTTCCAGACACTCGACGGCGTAGAGCGTCTGCAGTGGCGTCCAGCCCCAAGCGAAAAAGATCCCGAATAGGTAAATAGACACTATTGTGCCGTAGGCCAGGTTATTGTCCGGCCTAGCGGTGGCTGTGAAAGCGGTGAGGAGGACATAGGAGAATAGACCACCGACAAGCCCTCCCATGAGCATCTTTCTTCGGCCAAGTTTGTCGAGGAGAGTCGCACCGTAGACGGCAGCAATCATGCTGAATATCGGATTGATCGCATTAATAAGCAGCTTTTTGTTGGTATCCGTGATCCCAGCGTTCTCGACCATCTGAGGCATAAAGTACGAAACAACGTTATTTCCGGACCACTGACCTGCAGGTTAAAATGGTCAACTCATCTGTTTCAATAAACGCTGTTTCCGTATCACTAACCATAAAAGGCCATTGCAATGACCATAGCCAGGCGGTAGCGGGCAGCACGGGTGTTTCCAAGCTCTCGGAAATCCCACCATGGATTGTCGTTGCGCATGACAGCGAAGTCATCACAGATTTCCTGGACCTGAAGACGAACTATAGGGGCTTCTGGGTCGCCGTCTCCGTGGTACTTGGCCATGATGGCAATGGCCTCTTCCAATCGATCCTTCGAAATCAGCCAGCGGGGTGTCTCGGGAAAGAACATAATCAAGGCCATCACAATAGCTGGCATACTGCACTGGACTACGGTGGGGAGACGCCATGCCCACGAGGAATCTCCGAGATGCAGGTTGGTTCCGTACTGTTCATGTTAGCGGGTCAAAGCTTTGCGAAGCAGAATGTAACTTACCGTGGTCCATCCAGCGAGAATATTACCCAGCCACCAAAAGTTATTGTACATACCAGCCATGGTGCCTCGGTATGCCGGGTGTGCGAGCTCGACTGTATATGCAGGACCCGCAGCAGATGCTATACTAGCTCCAAATCCAAGAACAAATCTACCGCCGATGAATTGGCCCATGGTATGTGCAGAAGTCTGCACAGCAGTACCGACTAGTACGAGCAGGCAGCCGACGAAGATACAGATGCGTCGTCCATATCCGTCAGCAAAGAAGCCACAGAATGGGAAGGCGGCAATCTGGCCCAGATTGTAGACGATGAAGATGATTCCGGTACTTGAGCCCGCGCCGCTGAGGCCAAACGATTCTTGGTAAGATTTCATAGCGTTGATGGCACCCATAAGCGAACTGTCAAATCCGTTCATGGTTGAGACGAGATATCCAATGCCCATGATTGCATAAAGCTGAATCATGTTCCTGGAGAGCAATTTGGGCTTTTGAGCTTCTACAGCGGCAGCTAGTTGATGTCAGTACAAAGTTGGAATCAATCAACGCATTGCAGCGCGGTACGAAGAGGCTGAAGATGGCATACCTAGAGCCACCGAGGCCACATTTGCCTCCTTGACAGGGCCCGATTTCTTCAAGCCATCATCAACAGCACTCAATTGTTGGGTGATGTTATAATCGTCTTTTGCCTTCATGATTGTGTGGCGCCTGAGTGTTGGTAAAGACGTAGGTCGAGTCCAGCCAGAGCCACCAAACGATGTAAAAATGCAGAATCCCGGGATAATGGCTGGCGATTTTCCCTGAGGGCCCAAGACAACGGAGTAATATATATTTCTTGATGCCCAGCATTTTTCTCCGCACTCCTTGAAGCCGGCTAGAAACGCCCATGGAACTTCTCCCTAGTTTGCTAGCCATATGCACGTTCAACTGCCTGGGCAAGCGGCGACGGTGGACCGAAACTATTTAGGGGCCGAAGAGCGCCTCTCCTGAGCGGCAAAGCATCTCGAATGGGAATTTGTACGAATTCTGTCACTCGGCAGCGGCATGATGCTTGCAGCGGGCCGAAAGGGGTGGACTGATTGACAAAGATGGAATGGTTTCTCCTCGCTGAAAGGCCGGACGGCATGATTTTTGAGAAGATGGCGCTGAATCGCCAGCCATGATATTCGGCGGTACTTTGGACTGTAAGATGAGGAACGAAGGCGCAAGGGTAGGATTCGCGGAGAAGGCTGGGGTCACGAGGTCTGCCTGGACACATTGGGCGGGCCGCCGATGCACGACCCCGCCCCCCGCGGTTTGCCCGGACACGTGGGCGCTTGGCGCTGGACACTACCGCGGCTCATGCCATTCTCCGTTGAACATGCCGCTGTCATTTCCGCGGGCTCCATAATGTGTCGTCTAGTCCGCTCATGCCAAAACGTGACTTGTATGGGCAGAGTCTTCATGACCTCGGATCCCGCTCCCACACCTGCGCCCGACCTTGGATAACACAACATGGCGCCGTCTGGAACTCATCCGAGTGGAACGCCAGATTGGAGCAATCTTAATGTCCTACACAGAAACACCCTTCCTCCACGGGCCTACTTTCACAACTACTACAAAGAATCCGATGCGCTAGCCTACGATGTCGCCAAATCGAAGACGCTTTCCTTATCCGGAACCTGGAAGTTCTATCATGCAAAGTCTCCTTTTGAAGCTCCGGACAACTTCGATCCTTCCTCATTCGACACTTCGTCTTGGGCAGACATTGCTGTCCCCGGCATGTGGCAGTTACAGGGTTTTGGAAAAGGCCCGCACTACACCAACGTGAATTATCCAATTCCCGTGGAACCTCCAAACGTCTCTTTCACGGATAATGAAACGGGCACATATTCAAGGAAGTTTTCAATCCCAGACGAGTTGAAAGGAGAGCAGATTCGCCTGCGTTTCGAGGGTGTCGATTCATCCTTTCATGTGTGGGTTAATGGGACGGAAGTGGGTTACTCTCAAGGGAGCAGGAACGCCGACGAGTTTGACATTACTGCACTTGTTAAAGAAAAGGGCGAAAACACTATTGTTGTCAAAGTGTATCAGTTCTGCGATGGAACCTACATCGAGGATCAAGATCAATGGTGGTTGAGTGGCATCTTTCGAGAGGTTTCGCTGGTTGGCTTTCCTAGAGAGTCTCGAATCGAGAATGTCTTCGCTCAGACTTCCTTGGACTCCGACTATGTTGATGGCAAGCTCAAAGTCAGAGTCAGCGTGGTCGGTTCTGGGAATCTGAGGGTCAAACTGGTGGACGCCCAAAAGCAAATCCTCACAAGAATCTCCACCGAGGTTCTCAGGGATGATGTCGTAGAAATCGACTTTGACGAAGGACTGGAGAATATTCGACCCTGGACCGCTGAAGAGCCAAATCTGTATCATTTGGTCGTGTCGTTGAATTCAGAGCAGCATATTGCCCATCGAGTCGGTTTCCGCCAAGTTGAGATGAAGGATGGCCTGATCAAGGTCAATGGAAAGCGCATCGTCTTTCGTGGTGTTAACCGACACGAGCACCATCCTCAATATGGCCGCGCCGTGCCGCTCGACTTTCTGAAACATGATCTTCTTACAATGAAAAGGCACAACATCAACGCTATTCGTACGTCGCATCAACCCAACGATCCACGTTTGTACGACCTTGCAAACGAAATGGGATTCTGGGTCATGAACGAGGCAGATCTTGAATGTCATGGATTTGAGTCAATAGCAGACAAGAGCCTCTCGTCCGATCAACGGACAATGCCTTTTCGAGAGCGGCAACTGCTAACTAGGACCGAAGCAGCAAAGTGGACTACCGACAACCCCGAGTGGACAGCTGCTTACGTAGACCGCGCACGCCATCTTGTCATACGAGATCAACTTCATCCCTCTGTCATCGTGTGGAGTCTTGGTAACGAAGCGTTCTTTGGAAGAAATTTCAAGGCCATGTATGAGTGGATCAAGGAATATGACGACAGCAGGCCCATTCACTACGAAGCCGATATTTATGCTGAGACGATGGACATGTATTCGAGGATGTATCCACCAATCGATGAGATTGTTCGCTTTGGCGAGGATGAAGAGAAGAAGAAACCTCTAGTTTTGTGTGAATTCGTAAGCCATCTTATTCTAGGTTTGTTTGTCCGAGGCTGACAGCTCAGATCCACGCAATGGGCAACGGCCCAGGTAACATCCAGGAATACGTCAACGCCTTCTACAAGTACCCAAAATTACAAGGTGGCTTTGCGTGGGAGTGGGCCAATCATGGACTTCTCACGAGAGACAAACAGAGCGGCGATGAGTTTTACGGCTATGGTGGTGATTTTGGCGACGAACCCAACGACTCCACTTTCGTAATGGACGGTCTTCTAAACTCGGACCACACTCCAAACCCTGGCTTAATTGAATACAAGAAAGCAATCGAACCCGTTCAATTACTGGAGGAGAGCGGATCCAAGGCAACGTTCATCAATCGATATGACTTTGCCACTTTGGATCACCTTTCGTGTTTGGTCTCAACAACATCGACTGCAAAGCCAATCAACGTTGAAATCCCATCTGGCGTTGCTCCTGGCCAGACTTTCGATTTGGATCTAGCCAATTACGTTGGCCGAGCCGATGGCGATGACGGTTCAGTTTTTACCGTTTCGTTCCGTTTGACAAAGGCCACACCGTATTTGGAGAGCGGATTTGAAGTCGCAAACGCCCAGATTGCCTGTAACGAGTCCTCGAACTTGCAGGAACCCGAGACTGTCGCTCCCTCGCTCGAGGTTAGTAGCCCCACTACCAACGTCCTTAAAATCACAGCCGGACAATCAACATGGGCCTTCAACACCTTGTACGGCACGCTCACTTCCTGGCTGAAATTATCCACCGAGTTGATCTCAAAGGCCCCCGAAATCAACTTCTTTCGGGCGCCAACCGACAATGACATCCCACAGGATGGCGCCGATTGGGAAGACAAGTACTTGCATCTCGCCCACGTCTCCACAAAGAAGGTCGAGTGGAAGCAGTCACCTAATGGTGAAGTGGTCATCGAAACACGGCAGCGAGTCGCTCCTCCAGTCCTGTCCTGGTCCATCGACTGCACACTCACATATCATTTCCGTCCAAATGGCAGTCTGGTGATCAAAGTCGCCGGCGTTCCGAAGGGCGAGAATCTGCCGAGAACTTTGCCTCGCGTTGGTCTCGTAATGGAGATGCCAAAGCAATTCGACCAAGTACAATGGTATGGTCGTGGTCCAGGCGAATCGTACCGTGACAGCAAGGAGTCGCAGCTCATTGGGACCTACTCTGCCTCTGTAGACGAGCTATGGACAGACTACGATGTCCCGCAGGAGAGTTCCAATCGCACAGATACGAGATGGTTGAAGGTGCAGACCGCGCCTGATGTCGGTAATGATGCAGCCTTGTTCGTACAATTTGCCGATCAAGATGGGAAGGCGAGAAAGACGTTCGATTTTCAGGCTACCCATTACAGGCTGCATGACGTTGCAGAAGCGACACATCCCTACAAGCTGAGAAAGAACAAGATCGATGACGTGGTGCTAAGACTGGATGCTGCGCACCATGGTTTGGGAAGCGGGAGTTGTGGGCCGAGGACGCTGGATAAGTATGCTTTATTGACCGAAGAGTTCGAGTTTCAGATCGTATTGCAATGATCGCGCAGCGCGATTTTGGTAGCACAATAGACAGACGATCAGAATGGCTAGATGGATAATTTGAGAGAATTTGGCACCGTTTGACATGGAAATTTTAGCATCTTGAAGCAAACGACACTAACCGGACAAGCGGAATGATGTATTCTTGTGGCTTTGGAGCACGTATCGAAAGCGGCGTAGTCGCACTATATCTAGGCTCGAGATGAGGGACGCCTGACAACCTTTCGCTTGCTGTCAGCAAGGCCTCGTTCGCATCTTCCCACTGTTTCTGTCCTCTAACCCCCAACAATATACGCGATGGAAGCACTGTTGACTGGTTTGCTTGCGAGAGTTGCTTTCACGGCAATTGCTTCATTGCTGAGTTGGAGGGTATGGAGGTTTACGATCCGACCGCGGTTTTATCCGCAAGAGCCAAAGGAGCTCCCTTACTGGATTCCTTGTAAGAATCGCACAACATTGTAATATGAGATGTACTGATTAAAAACAGTCATTGGTAAAGATCCCCGACTTCGTAGACCTTCGCGGTCGAGATCTGACATGACAAGGCCATGCTGCAGGGTTTTTTCAAGACTTTGAAGGCGCAACTGAAAAGGGAAAGTATGAATTCACTTCTTTAATACGTCTCGCAAGTCTCACGCGTCACATAGGGAGTACTTTTTGCCCTCCCGCGAACCTTTCAGCATGACCATCGCTGGCGAGACCATCTACATTGCGACGTCCGCCAAAGACGTCAATGACGTATGGAGCAGCTCCAAAACGATATCCATCAACCCCATAGCAGAACAAATGCACGTTGCTGCCGGTTTATCCAAAGAACAGGCCAATTTTCTCTTCCAAGTGCACCACGAGGCCAGCTACAATGTCAACAAGGTTAAGCCTGTTATCCCAAACCAATACTTTATTGAACTACATCACCAGCAGCTGCATCCGGGCCCTGAACTTGAAGAATTGATCAAGGGGAGCGCCGTACCAAGCATAATTGAGCATCTAAACTTTCCGAAAGGAGCGCATCCAGCGGTCATCCAGAAGGAGGGCAAAGCAATCATCGTCTCCCTCAACGAACTTGTCATTGAATCCATCATCGCTCCTCAGATTGAAGCATACTACGGGCCAAAGATGCTGGAAATGTTTCCGAATCTCTCGAAAGATTTCACCGAGTGGGAGCACGTCGCCTGGAAGCTACTATTCAGCCTCCCATCATTCCTGAGCGGGGACATGGTCACAGTAAAGCAAAACCTCTTCGGTTCCCTAGCCACATATCTCAGATTACCGCGCAATGAGCGTCCTGACGAGGCACCCTTCGTCACTCGAATCGAAGACATGCTACGCGAACACGGCTTCGACGAGGATCTCATCGGCACATGCCTCTTCTTCCACTTCTGGGCCATCAACGGCAACGTGTACAAACTAGCTTTTTGGCTCACCGCACACCTATCTCAGGACCCCGAGCTGATGCAGCAGATTCGTGAAGAAGTGCAGCCCGCCACCAAAATTGGGTCAATCGACGACACATTCCTCTCCGAAAAGTGTCCGGCGCTGTCGTCACTGGTGGACGAGACGTTGCGGCTGACAGTGACAAGCTCGCTCGCGCGCCAGCTTCTCCAGACCACTGTTATTGGCGGGAAGACTCTCGAAAAAGGCCGAAAGATAATGGTATGCTTTACGTCCATACACTGAGCTCTCTCATCCTTACACTTGCAGCTGCCCATCCGCGGACTGCACTACGATGAAAGCATTTGGGGTGCCTCGCCCGACACCCTACACCCCAAGCGTTTCCTCGAAAACCCCAAGATGGCTAAGAATACCAGCTTTCGGCCATGGGGTGGTGGACACACACTCTGCCCCGGTCGGTTCCTGGCAAGGCGCATGGTGAACGTGTTCGTGGCGGAGTTATTGAGCAAATATGAAATTGGGGTGGAATCGAATGTGTTCCCGAGAGGAGATGGTGCAAGGCCTGCGCCAGGGGTGATTCCGTGGAGGAAGGGTGATGATGTGTTGTTAAGGCTTACGCCGCGGGGTGTTAGGACGTAGAAGGCAAGATGGTGGCGCTTTCTTTCACGACCCTGGAGCATGTGAGGGGAATTTTCAGAATTGCTTTCATGATCAAGTTTCCGGAGCGCGATTCGGGAGGCCTTTCAATGAGGCGTTTTGAGTGCTCCGCAATTTAGGCCGCCTACTTCAGATCTGGATACCACCTTCCTTTTCAAGTAAAGCGCCTGGTTCACCGGTTTGACACCCACAAAAAACCCCTCCTTCAAACCCTTCAAACTCCTCAATAACGGTGGAACCCTAAACCAATGCCTAAGGATGGAAGACATGGAACTGGACAACCGTCGCTCTCCCCGCACTGACGACTCTCCCCACGCTAATTCAGCCACCTCAACAATCCCAACCCCCCAACTCCAGCGCCCCCATGGCATCCGTCTAGCCATCATAACCATCGGCCTCATCCTCAGCATCTTCCTCGCGGCGCTCGACCAGTCCATTGTCGCGACCGCCATCCCCAGCATCACGGACCAGTTCGGCAGCATCGGCAACATCGCGTGGTACGGCTCTGCCTACACCATCTCCAACTCTGCGCTGCAGTCGTGCTGGGGCAAAGCGTATCGCTACTTTGACCTCAAGACGACATTTCTCGTCACCATTGCTGTCTTCGAGGCTGGCAATGTCGTGTGTGCGACGGCGCAGAGCAGCGAGGTGCTGATCTTTGGGAGGGTGCTCGCGGGCATGGGCGGTGGGGGCGTCATGACGGGCGTGTTTATTATCATTGCCCTGACGGCGACGGACGAGTATAGGGCAGCGTACATGGGGCTCTTGGGCGTGACGTACGGCACGGCGAGTGTTGTGGGCCCGTTGATGGGCGGCGCGCTGACGGATGGTCCTGGGTGGAGATGGTGCTTCTGGTGAGTCCTTCGATGCACGGCTTGGTGTATGACTGACGGCGTAGGGTTTTCCTGCCCGTGGGATTCTCTGCGGCTGCCATCATGTTCTTCGTGTTCAGATCGCCCATGGCTCCGCAGGAAGCGAGTCCCCGCGAACGCATCGTCCAAATGGATCTCGGGGGAGGTCTGCTTGCAGTCGCCACCTTGTCGTTCTATGTCCTGGCTATGCATTGGTCTGGTATCTACTCATGGGGCCATTTGCGCGTCATCCTAAGTCTTTTGGGGTTTGGGCTATCGCTTTCCGCCTACGTCCTTAACGAGTGGTGGATGGGTGACAAGGCAATGGTCCAAGCACGCTTCTTCAAGAACAAGGTCGTCGCAGCCAACCTGGGATACATCTTCTTCCTCGCTGGTGCTTTCTTCCCGCTCTTATACACGCTTCCCGTTCAGTTTCAGTCGGTGAACAACAACTCTGCGTCTCAGAGCGGCATCCGCCTGATACCACTCGTCTTAGGAGTGTCAGTATTCACTATGATTGCCAACGGCGCCCTCACCTGGTGGCGCCACTACAAGCCTTTTCTCCTGGTTGGCGCACTTCTTGCAACTGCTGGAGCATGCAGCATCTACACCCTGGACGCTACCACGTCGACACAATCCTGGATTGGGTACGAAGTTCTCACCGCTACTGGCGTAGGCCTAGCGTTGCAAATCCCAATGATCGCCAATCAAGCCAACGTCGTAGCCGACGATATTGCTTCCGTCACGGCCTTGACCCTGTTTGTGGAAAACTGTGGCACCTCGCTTTTCATTGCTAGTGGAGAGGCAGCTTTCACGCAGGGTCTTTTGGGTAACCTAGCACGCAACATGCCGGAAATTGATCCACACGAGGTCTTGAACGCAGGCGTGACCCAGATTCGAAACATCTTTTCCGGCGGAGAGCTAGATGAAGTCTTGTCCTCGTACTTGCACGGATGCAAGGTTAGCCACATCCTCTCGGTGGGCTGTGGCGTCGCCGCGAGCTTGATATCGCTGTCCAACGCGGGCCCTGCCGCAGTGAAAGAGGTCAAGATGAGACTGAAGAAGAGTCACTCTACGTAGAAAACCTAGCGTGAAGCCAGAGAAAGAAGGAAATGTTCATTAAGTAAAGAGTGACTCTGAGCCTGTCTACACAATGACCGATCCCAAACCTCGCCGTGAAATCCCTAGGGTATCGTAGAGCTCCTCGGAGCCGCCTTCAGCCGTTATCATTACAAATCTATCCAAGGAGAGTGACAAATGAAAGAAAGAAGGAAAGAACACAGAACCTAGCCAAACAATTTGCCGCCCCGAGTACATCATTGACGCCCTACAGGCTGGCATAAAGCTTCCTGAGGCCGCGCTCAACAGCTATTATTCCCATTCGTCTGAAGAAGACCAGGTTCTGAAGATACAGGTACACTTGTTTTGTAGGCCTGTTGCCCACAGAAGTGCAAACCGTGAAGGGAACATAGGAGACCGATACGTGTCGCAGGGAATCTGACGATGAGCTTCCCTGTATCTAGTCGACTGGAGAGGCCACATGCTAGGAAGAGGAAGAGGCTCCGTGACCTGGGCCACCAGCTTTCGAAGCGTAAAGATCGACATGATGCCCGAAGTTGAAGTAGCTCTCCCATTGAGTCCCCGAATTCTTGTGGTTCATGAGATCTACAACGTGGTCGAAGCCGCCTAAGAATTTGACCACATGCTCATCTGTATGGTTGCCCGAATATTCTTGTGGGTCATCCGACCTGTTGCATATCATGGTAGTCGGTGGTCGATAGTCTTCCATTTTCATGCTGAGATGCGCCAAGAGTTGTCTGTAGGGAAGGTCCGAGCTGAGTGTCACCCACATCTTGTCCTCGTCGCTGATTGCGTTTCTGATATGCGGTACTACCTCGTCTTGTGCTGGAACGATGCAACCCCCTTTATCTTCTGCCCTCTTTTTGCCAATGGTATCGAGGATCAACGCCCGATCTTCGCTGTCGTAGTTGAAATCGATGTATACCACGTCGCATTTCGGGTTTTCCTTTCTCACTGTTCTTGTAATTCGAAGAGAGAGGAAATGCTGTGCGAATGCCCTGCGATCCGCAGCGTCGGCACGACTCAAGGTCCCCATGCCAAAGAAGTAGATTTTCTTGATCGACTTGGCTTGTGATTGCGTCTTGAACTGCGCTGACACCGGGATGAAGTTGACTTGGAGAAAGTGCAATGACGGTGACAAGTCCTTGGCCACATCCTTTGACACGGTCTCCCATGCAGGTAAGAGCCTTTGCACCTCTGTCGAATCTGCATCCGCGCTGTAGACCATTCTCCGTTGCCAGTCCTCGCGATACCATGCCAAAGATTCCGAGGTTTGGCGTTGCCTCGAATTGAGGAAATAGAATCTCCGGTTTCCAGATTTCATATCGCTCTCATGCAGCCTTTCCTCCATTCCTCTCAGTGTGTCAGCATTCCACAATCTTTGGGCCCCGGTGATAGGGGGATCGAATGTGAGCCAATTTATGTCGCCGCATTTGAGTTCATATACCCAATAGTCTTTGTTGGCGGCGGGTATTCGGACAATGAGTTCATTTTCCATTTGGAAGGCGAGATACGTTGTTGGTCAAGTCGAAGCAGTGGCTCTTAGTGTGGTGAGGATCGAGTATGGTTTCAAAGCGTGAAAGATTTGGTGTATGAGAGTGAAAGTAGTGGATGTTTACGAATGGTTGATGTTTGATTCTTGGAAAAGATCTTGCACTGCATTCCAAGGGGCCTATATATACACACCCTGACTCACCATCCCATATCGGTTGAAGACGACTGTCACGTTTCTAGGGCCACCATTCGTGATTCGACGATTCTCTCAGTGACTGTAACAAAGTGCACATTCCTCACTAAGGCCTGCGAATCGCAAGGGCCAGGTCAAACGCAGTCCTCGAACGCCAGCTGACAGGTATATCCAATGCTCACGGAGTCACTGTGTAACAACATTAATCATGCTTTAGTGCTGTATCCAAAGCTTAGCGAAGCACGGTTCGCATGGCCATACTAACGAACCCGTTACTACCGGCCCGCTACCTCTGCCTCCGACACAGTCAAGATAACCGCCTCAGAAGTGGGCGTAAGATGTCCACTGAGTCATTACGTAACTATGAATCGCGCTCCAGTGCCGTGCCCAAAGCTCAGAGAAGCACGATTCACATTGCTAAATTGAGACATTGCCAAATCAAGAACCCGCCCACTCTAAACTCCTCCGCACCGCCTCATCTAAATCTAGGACAGGCCGATACCTCAGCACCCTCTGGGCCTTTTCTAAGCTCCACCAGCATCCCCCCGCCAAATGATCGATATCCTGCCTCCTCATCTTCGGCTGCACTATGCCCAGCGTCCCCACCCAATACACCCACTCCCCGACACTCGCCATCGTCTTCACGACCCAGAATGGCACAATCTTGATGTCAGCCGCCGCGACAGGATGACCCGCAGCTGCATAGCACATACGCACAAAGTCGAAGAAGGGCATGGGCCTGTCGTCGGTGATGAAGAAAGCCTGGCCCGCGGCATCTGGGGTGGAAGAGACCAGGGCACGAGCGAGAAGGACGTGCGCGTGCGCGGCGTTGCCAGCGTAGACGGTCTCCATAATGTTCGTGTTTGGGCCGATTTGGTTCGTGTGCTGCTTCTTCTCGATCGTGTCGAGGACTTGCAGCGTGAAGGCCGTGTCGCGCTCGCCGTAGACGAGCGGGACACGGATGCAGCCCGTTGCTAGGTCTGGGCAGTTGGAGCGGAGAACTAGGGCATCTGCGAGTGCCTTGGTAAGGCCGTAGTTGTTGTTATAGTGGGCTTCATCCCAGAGCTGGCATTCGGCTTCGGTGATTTGTTTGGTTGGGGAAGGGTGGCAGACGGAGTCTGAGCTCGTGTAGATAAAGGCCTTTGTGGATTTGCACTGCTTTGCGGCATCGAGGAGATGGCCTGTGCCGGTGACGTTCGCATCATACAATACATGTCTGGGGGAATGGCGCTGAGGGCATGCGACGTGGATGATGACGGTGGGCTGAACGTTCGCAAAGAGGCTTTGGATGGTGGATCGCGAAGCTATGTCGATAGAATGAAGGGAGACACGATGATCGTCAATCCAATCGGGATTTCGCGAGACGATTGCCACATGGGAAACAGAGTCTTCGTCGAGGAGGCGTTGGACGATGTGAGAGCCTAGGAAGCCAGACCCACCAATCACGAGAGCGGTGCCGAGTTTCGCGGTCTGCATTGGAGCAGCTTTTGAGTCTGCAAGTTTCTTCAGTTACTACGAGCTCCTGAAAGATATTGATAAATGTGAAGGTTATGGGAGAAAGACCTTGGTGAAGACCTCACCCGCCAAGCGTGTTACGCTAGTTCTGATTAGGCTTAGTCTAGTTTAGATATCCCTTCTTGAGCGCACACCTGCGCGCTCAAGCAAGCAAGCAACAAGATCTCGCTTCAATACACACTCCTTTACTCTCACAATAAACTTTGCGCAGCTATGTGCGACCCATCGTGTTGATATTGACTTTGAATAGAGTGCTGAGTAAGACGGCACAGTTCTTGAGGTGCATCCTTTTTGTCCACTTTGAAACAAATCCTTGCTACGATCCAACGTTGCCGACCATCTCTCGCGCGATAGCCTGAGCGCTTTTCGCGGACCCCACTCGTCACACGTACGGCATGTCGGTTCGCACAAGCTGTACTTTTCTACCTTTGTAAGAGAAGCTGAAATACGCATATGCGGGTTAATCTATACAGCCCAACGACGTTGGCTTTTCAGGTCTCGAATGGAAGGCTGGCGCGAGGCGGATGGCGGCGGCACGATTGCACACATAGCTGTAAGTTGGTAAATTTGGCATGTGCCATGACGTATGTCAGCATCTTCAGGCTTCAATGAGGCGTTTCCTGCAAGCAAGCAGACGAAAAGTTTTGTGGAAGAAGTGAAGAGAGCAATTTGGGAGGAACTCAATATTCAAGAACTGTGACGTGGTTTACGCGTACAAGATAGTAATTAATAGCAAAAACAAATGCAGTTGACCGACAAGAAGAGTTTTAATTTCGCTGACGCGTATCGTCCTTTGGCGCACCACTGTAAAGCTGCTGTCCATTCTTCTTAAAGTCGGTGATCACTTTCTGTCCGTTGACACCCGTTGCCCAATCAGCGAAGTGGTAAGCGAGCGTCTCGTTCTGTGTCTTTTTGCCAACAAGCAGATGAGCTGGGTTCAGCAGCGGATCATCGGCGTCGTCACTCGAAGCTTTGAAGATGACAGTTTGACTAGCTACCTCGGGCGAGATGGACAAGTAGGTGGCGCGATCGGTAAGCGTGTACTCCTTCAGCTGAACCGCTGTCGTCAGAGCTTGCACTGGGAATGCAATGAACTGGTGGTACCAAGTTGAGTACGGCATGGACCAAGGAACCTAGTAACGTCAATCAGAGTCACAAGAGTGCAGTATGCCGACCTACCTGGCCAATTGAAAGCCACAGCTGAGACTCCTTCATGTTGGTGGCAGACTTGTCATACCGGCTCAACCATCGCGTGGGCACGGTAGTGTTGGCACTGTTCTTGTCGGCCGACTGGTACAGCTTTGCGAATATTGTTTGGACATCGGAGCAATTGCTGATGCTAGCTGGGTTCTCCTTTGGGCCCACGATGAGGAAATGATCACGGAAGAGATAGTATGTTTTCGGGTCGATGATGCCTTGGTCTCCAGCTATCTTCTCTGCGGCAGGGTTGTATGTGATTCCAATATCGGCATCGCCACTTTGGAGATTCTTGATGCTGAACGTCGTATCACTTAGGACCCAGCTGACTTTAAATGGCTTGGAGCCATTCTTGACGCTCTCTTGAATATAGGCATCTGCTATTGCTACAAGTTGTCAGAAGACGAAAGCTACAGGACTCATCGACGCGTACCTTTTACTAGACCTTGCTGGCCGGCTCCGCCGCTGGCAATGCGAAGTAGAATGTCAGAGTCTGACTGCAGACCTCCATCGTAGACGGCAGTGGGCTCGACCACGGCACGAACAGCACCAGCAATGGATAGGAGCGCAAAGAATAGATTCGACAACCGAAAGCTAGGCATTTTGGATATATGAAATGGTTTGGAGTATTCAAAAGGATTGTATCTCTATGCTTCTCCACTGTGTGAACAGGCTCCCCTCATATACTTCCTCTACTAGTGTGCGTGCTTCCAAACACCGAGTCCAGGCTGTGCTCTCTTCAACCTCGACTTGTCAAGAAGAGGTGGGCCATGTTACTCGGAGACAGATGGTTGCTGCTGGAGTAACGTCGTGCAAGGTTCCTCAGCTGGCTACAGGGCCACAGGCGGAGCAGGCATGGGAGGCTCTGCTCGGAAGCAACCGAACACGGGCAGGTGCTGGGATTTCCAAAGTCATTGGGGTCCAAGGCTGAAGAGAGGCTGAAGATGGCTGCAGCGGCAGAAGCTGAGTGTGGAGCATAAGCGGGCTTGGCGGTTGCATCATGCATCGTCGCCGACCAAAGTCAACCACTGCCGCTGCAACCCGGAGTCGCAGTCTCCACCATGTTGCAGAATGGCGGCAGCAGCGACGACGAGCCCCTCGAAGACACGACCGCCGCCATACCGCTCCACTCGAAGCGCACCGAGCGCAAGCAGCGCAAGAGAGCGACACGCGATCACAAGAAGAGTTCGGCCACGACCCTGTCACAGCTGCCCACGGAGCTGATTGTAGAGGTGCTCAAGCTGCTGAGGCCGAGCGATGTCTTCAGCTTTGCAAATGTAGACCGCCGCTTCCGCGCCCTGGTCCACGTAAACGCAGACAATGTCGGCGACGAAATCATACAACGGCGGTACCTCATCCTCACCCAATGCTTCCCCCTTCCGAAGCTGCTCGCCGACATCGACCCAGCCATGCAGCAGCTGCTCACCGACCCTGCTCGCCCACGGCGGCTGGACATTCACAAACGCCCGTACCAGCACGTCATACCGCCAAATCCACAGCTTGTCTGTACCTGCCTCACGTGCTTCCTCACATGGAACAACCTTGGCTTGGTTCTCGATTTTGCACACTGGCAGAACAACCTCGATCTCGGCGTGCCCATCCCCACACTTCCTCGCGGCCAGACTCTCGAGTGGAATACTAGACTTGTTGAGCGAAGCGCTCGCATCGTGCAGAGGGCGCTCGGGAACTCGCTGCGCTACGCGCGAATACTAGAGGCCCACCTGGACAGCACAGTCAGGGCCATTAGACGCCACCAAGGTAACAAGGGTAATAAAAGAATGCATGTCGACATGACAGACGAAGAGGCAGCGAGTGGTGTCGATTCCTTCCTCCAGAAAGCCGGGCCGCAAAGTCTTGAATTTCCTTACAATCGAGACGACTACGACTTGCTGTGGGTCATTGATACGCCCCAGGCAGTGTCTGCTAACACTAGGCAGCGAGGCCTATCTCCCAAATCGGTGGTGGTTCAAGAGAGATCAAAAATGGGTCTATACTATAGCCAGACAGCAGCATGAGCGTGATCTTGACCTTCTAGCAAACGCTCCAAACAGGTAATACGATGCCCATCTTCATGCTGCACAGCCCGTGGATGGCGTTCGCATCATTGCAACCAGGATGTCACACAATAGCTTTTGCTGCAAAGCAGACAACTCCATCCTCTCTAGAGTTTCGCTCGACATTACTGAAGAAGCCCTTGAATATTACGCGCTCGAGCTGCTAACATCCAGTTAGACAGCCTCAGTACACGCAAAGCTTCATGCGCTTTCTACGCGGACGATAGTTGCCCATGACAAATGCGCCTCCTCATCCGCCATTCCACTCTTCCTGTCGCCTGACAGACGAATTGTATCTCACTGTCTGACGACGCCTGTTCGAACAAGCTATGTAGTGGCTGCATCCGCAACGGTAGAATCACTAAGCCCGTCGGTAATCTGCCAATTGAACCCTCATGGACTTTCCGCGGAGCTGTCCGAGATCGGTCCTCTTCGGCTAAGCTATTCCTGCCCCCAAAACGTCACCACACTACTCCAGTTACATCAGCCTCTACACTTGCCGTCGTCTTGATTCGTTCTCTCTTTTGCATCCTTTCTGCACTATACATGGTGTTTGCGTGAGCATTCGCTCCCCCGCAATGGCCTCGCAACACCTTATCGTCCTTGACGCATCAACATGATCGACCATTCCCCTTGCGATGACTAGTGCGGGCCATCGGCAACTAGATCCCCACCCGACACGCCCTACAAAATACATGCGTTCGCCGGAATTAACGCATTTCTTCCCGATTCCGGAATTTCCTTTCACGGTCAGACGTACAGGAAGCCAATTGTCTCTGGACGCTGAGTGTATCATCAATCCCATCTCACTCGCACTGGTCCATCTGTGATGACAATGGAGAAAGTCGAGGTACCAGACCAACATCTGGAGCCGAGTATAGCCCGCTCACCAGCTACACAAGACACGTCGCTCCCACAGCCCAAGTCTTCGGCGTCGACAGCCTTGGGAAGAGTCACATCCCATCTTACTACACGGTCAATCATCAACCCCGGACCGCCCCCGGATGGAGGATTCCGCGCGTGGATGCAGGTGGCGTGTGCGTGGCTTGCCATCATGAACACATGGGGTTTCGTGAACTCGTTCGGCGCCTTTCAGACGTACTACGCGTCCATACTTCCGCAAAGCAACTCAACAATATCCTGGATCGGAAGTACACAAGCATGCCTTATGTTTGCCACGGGGATCTTCTCTGGCCGAGCCCTCGACGCGGGATGGTTTCGTCCGACCGTGGTAGCCGGCATCATCCTCCAAATCGTTGGGATTTTTACAATGAGTGTAGCGACAAACTACTGGCAACTACTTCTTACACAGGGCATATGTACAGGTGTAGCAGGAGGCATCTTCTTTGTCCCTGTGATGGGACTCTGTTCCACTTACTTTGCAAAGAGGAGAGGGATGGCACTGGGTATCGTCACGTCGGGAAATTCCTTTGGCGGCATCGTGTATCCCGTGGTGGTTCGCCAGCTGCTCGAAAAAGTAGGCTTCGGATGGACTGTGCGTGTCTTGGGATTCATCAACGTTGCAGCGCTTTCGGTGGTCATTGCGTTCATGAAGCCACGGCTTCCGCCCCGGAAATCTGGACCACTCGTGGACTATGCTGCCTTTAGAGACGTCCCTTACATACTCTATGTTTTGGGGATATGTTTCTTGATGCCGCCCATCTACTTTGTCTTCTATTACGTATGCTTAACAGGCCAACTGATTGCAACGAAATATTTACAAGTGCTAGGTTGCGTCGTTTGCACGAGACGAACTCGGCATGTCGTACGCTGATTCCCTGAACCTCGTCATCATCGCCAACGGAGTAGGCATTCCGGCTCGCGTCCTGCCTGGCTACATTGCAGACCATTTCCTCGGCGTCCTCAACACCACCATCCTCGGCGTAGCCTGCAACGTTGCCATCCTCTGGGCCTGGCTGGGAGTCGATTCAATCGCCGCTTTCTACGTCTTCGCCGTCATATGGGGCCTCGCGAGTGCGTCGTTCCAATCCCTCTTCCCGTCGACAATTGCTGCGCTGTCGAACGACATCACCAAGACCGGCACGAGGCTAGGCATGGCGTTTCTAGTGATTGGACTCTCAGCCTTGGCGGGTGGGCCAATCGCCGGCGCAGTCTTGGAAGCAGGAGGTGATTATACAGCGCCCATATGCTGGAGCAGCGCGAGCACGGTTGCAGGGCTGGGGTTGATCGTAAGTGCGCGATGTGTGAAGCATGGGTGGAGGGTTAGGGTCAGGTGTTGATTTAGAAGGCGAAGGCATTTGTTGAGTGGAAACACGTGGGATGGAAAGATATAGGCACATATTACTACGAATCAAACTTGACAAACACAAAGCCGATCGTTTCTACTACTCAGGTCCTCTGCTCTGCGAGTTTTCTACATGGCCCAAGCTCCCGTCGATCTGGATGCCAACCCCGCACCAGATATGAAGGTTCCGCTGTCCGTTCGCACCATCACCTCTCCCTGTCCGCAACGCTCCGGTTCATTAATCTGCCGAGACTGTCTAGCACTTTTGCAACACCCGGGAAATCGTCCGTCAAAATGGAGTCGTGCAGCTACTCAAGCCTAGGGCGATGCATTGAAGCTTCGCTCATGCTGTCATTATGGTATGCCTCTTTTTTCATTACGCCCCAAAGAGATTGAATTGACATTGGCCAGCGATTCCAGCATATAAGCCACCTGGCGATTGCAATCGGTCTCGTAGATGCCCTCCCGAATTATCCCACAGACCCATCCTTCGACGCTACGGTCGATCGAGGCACCTTCGAAAATCCCTCCCCTCACGTCCGTCCCAAGTTCAGATACTGGATACCTGATGCATCAGTCGACACTCGAGTCGTGGCGCGCGACGTGGAGGCGGCAAAAGCCGTCGGCGCCGGAGGTTTGGAGTTGCTCGGGTACTACCTGTACGGAGGGCCACCGTCGAATGGTGCAGGACGAGGCACGTATGCGCCAGTCGACTGGGCAAAGTACGGCTTTGGGACAGATGCATGGCATGCAGTGTTTAAAGCGTTCGTCCAGGCGCACAAAGACAACGGCTTGGTGGTAGACTTTGCAATGGGCCCAAACCAAGGGACTGGTGTGCCTGCGCCAGCTGATGACGAGGGATTGATGTGGGATCTTGCGGCTTACAATGTCACGTTTCCAATAGGGGGTACATTTGATGCACAGTTACCTGGCTGGGGCACTGGAGCGCTGCAAGCTGCGGTTTGGGGAACCGTCTTGGGCTCGCAAAAACTCACGACCAGCGATTTATCTGGAGGCTTACCAGGCGATTTACCCCTGAATCGCATGCAGTACACGCTCTCATCTAGTAGCCTGACAGATGTGACGAGCCTGGTGAATGCCTCGGGTCATCTTCATCTGAATATGACCCAGTCGAATGCGTCGAACATAACTGGAGACAGCCATATCATTTTCGCCATCTACCTCATCCAATCTTACTATCGTGCCCAACAAGGACCACTTGAGATGAAAGGGCCACAAAATACCCCCGAAACCTACATTCAGAACGGATCCTGGGCCGTTGACCACTTCTCTGCACTCGGCGCGCGCGTCATGACCAAGTTTTGGGAAGAACACATTCTGGACAGCGACATACGAGGGCTTTTGCAAGAAGTTGGCAACTATGGTTGGGAGGACAGCGTCGAAATTGAAGCAAATGTCTATTGGACCAAGAACTTCACAAGCATCTTTGAGGACCAACACAAGTACTCGATCAACAAATGGCTCCCAATTCTATTCCATAGGAATGGACACTATAAGCAGGGTAATCCAGGGATATGGTGGGTCACGGATGAACCAAGCCAGGGCAATACGCACATTGCCGATTACAGGGCCACTGTAAGTTCGCAATGAAAGAGTCACATTGCAGCTAGCACTGACAAGCTCAGCTTGCTTCCCAGTATCGCGTCTATGAACAGGCTGTCAACAAGTGGGCTGAAGACTACTTACATCTCCAATTCTCGGCACAGTTGTCATATAATCTTCCAATGGATATGGTATGCAGGTCCGACTTCTTAAAGGACCAAAGCTGATGCCAGTAGCTAGCAAACATTCCGAGTGTCGGTGCTCCCGAAACAGAATCACTTGACTTTAGTGATCTCATCGATGGCTACCGCCAATACAGCGGGCCAGCCAATCTCGCCCGTCGTCGCATCATTTCCTCGGAATGCGGCGCAGTTCGCGGCGAGGCCTATGCACAAACACTCCCAGAGTTGCTCTGGAAAGTGAAACGGTCATATGCTGGATCTATAAATCAATTCGTCTTCCACGGGTTCCCGTACTCGGGCACATACGGCAACACAACTTGGCCGACATGGACGACCTTCAATTACCAATACTCCACCATGCATGGCCCGCATGAACCGGCATGGGAATTTTACCGGGATCAGCTTAACTTTATTGCGCGTAACAACTGGGTGTTCCAATCCGGCATTCCTCGCTTGGATATCGCGATCTGGCAGAAGATGACCACGTATCCCGGACATATCCAGCTGCGTACATACGAACCTACGGATCTTGAGAAGGCAGGGTATTCCTATGAGTATCTCAGTCCGGACAATTTTGATCTACCAGCTGCAAAAGTTGTCGACGGTATCCTGGCACCGAATGCGCAAGCCTTCAAGGTGCTTGTAGTTCGGGCCAACGACTCGCTCACGCTTGATGGTGTCAGCAAACTCATAGAGTTTGCAAATGCTGGTCTACCCATTGTTCTTGCTGGCGGTGTTCCATCGTCTGTGCTAGGAACCTTGGCACCAAACATTCTACGGCAGGTTCTTCGCGACCTCCACACCATGAGTCAGCTTCCGAATGTTCATATCACTTCCTCCTATTTTGTTGGATCTACCATCGCATCTCTTGGCATTCAGCCCTTGACGAGAATTTCTACAAATGCTTCCTGGTATACATACTGGCGATCTGACATGTCGTCGAGTATCGACTATGTCTTTATTTACAACGATGCAATGCGTTCTGCACAAGGATCTGGCGCTTCTGAAGGTCATATCGAATTCCAGTCGATTAAGATTCCCCACGAATTCAATGCGTGGACGGGCGAGAGACGTCCCATTGTATCCTATACAACGACGAACACGTCAACTACCATATCGTTCAAACTAGCGGGGAACCAATCGGCCATCATCGCATTCGTACCGCCTACAATTAATACACAGGCCCTCACCACACACTTGACTGCGTTTTCTGGCGACATTCTCGGATCCACCATAGACGGGAACCGCACCGTCCTGCAGATCAGCACCACAAACACCCTAACACTATCAAACGGCTCAACAAAGACGATCCCTGCACTAACTAGCCCCCCCTTTACACTTTCAAATTGGACCCTGATCGTCGAGCACTGGGACCCGCCCACTGATCTCTACAACTACACCTCGGGCGCCGTCAAGCTCAACACAACCCACCACCTCCCCTCCCTCATCCCCTGGCTCGACATCCCCTCTCTCCAAAACGTTTCCGGCCGCGGATACTACTCCACACACTTCACCTGGCCTCCCTCCAACCTTCCCTCCAACACGACCACCCTCGCCGGCGCTTTTATCGATTTTGGAGCTGTGTACCACACGCTTGTCGCGTACGTCAACGGCCATCGCCTCCCACCCCTCGATGTCACGCACGCACGCGCGGATATCAAGGGGTATCTAAAGGAGGGCGAGAATGCTGTCGAGGCGGTGGTTGCGACGCCGTTGGGCAATGTGTTGAGGCCTATCTGGCATTTGCTGCAGAGTAGTGGCGAGGGGCCTGCGAGTGCGGATGCGGGGTCTAGTCACGGGTTTGTGGCGCCGCCGCAGGGGAGGTATGGGTTGGTGGGGGATGTGAGGATTGTGCCGTATGCGGAGGTGGAGATTTAGGTGGAGAGGAGAGGGGAGGGGTTTTGGGGTGCGGTGGGAATGTGTGGATGGGGGATGTAAATATGTGAGTGATGGAATATAAGGCTTGCGCTCGAAATTCTGGCTCCTGCGGTGTCCACACCGCGCTTTGAAGCGCTGATATACATTCTCATTTCTAGTTTCGACTAGTGCTCTATTTACTCATTTATTCATTCGTTCGTTTTTTCGTTTGTTCGTTTATTCATTCACTCCATATCCACATTTCCCCTCAAACCTCCCACTCCGGATCTAAATACGGCGCCCAATACTCCCTCGACCACTCCGTGCTCCCGCCACTGGCAGACTCCCACCCCTCTCCCAACCCTCTCGTCGCAAACCCTCTCGCACCTGCCCCTTGTCCCTGCCCCTGCCCCCCCACCTTCTTCTCTGCCCCCACCCCCTCCTCAATCGGCGCCAGCGCAACGGTCTCCTTTTGAAATACACCCGAGAGGTGTTGTACCGGCTGGCGGCGGCGAATGGTTCTGCGGGACGACGTCTGCGAGGCGGCGAGTGAGGTGGAGGAGGGGTTGTGGATGGAGAGGGGCGTGCAGGTTGCTGTAGATGGGTACGAGGTGCTCGGGTGTGAGTAGATGGAGTCGACGTGGGTGTATTTTGAGAAGATGGAGTCGTTGTGGGAGGCGCTGGGGTTCATATACATGACTTCGTGGTTGGATTGCGGGGTCGGGTTGAAGAAGGGTGCGTACGAGCTTAGCGTCGTTGGGTCGGGAAAGAAGGTGGTTTGTTGTTGAGAGTGGTCTGTCTGTGGGCTGATGTTGAGGGTTTGGCTTGGATTGGCGAGAGGTTCGTGAAAAGTGGAGATTGTGGGGAGGTCAGGGCTAGGGTGTGGGTTGTAGTTGCAGGCTTGTGCGGTGTCGAAAGAGGTGCTGGGTCCAGCTTCAGAGCTACCCGGTGTTTCGTTTACGGTGGATTCATGTCTAGAGGTAGTCATGCTTGATGGTGTGGCTCCGCTTGGTCCAGGAGACAGTGCTTTCTCCTTGCTCTTTCGTATTATGGCGGGCAGTTTCTCTTGTATCCCAGGGAAGTACTGAAGGAGATCTGGAAGCTCTCTGGCCAGCTCGTCGCAAAAGTTACTGGCAAAGGCCTCGTCAAACTGGCTATTCATCCCAAGCCCTATCTCTTCGTACGGGGACGGAATTTCTTCTGCGTCTTTGAAGATCATTTTGAAAAGTATACCCCACTTCTCTTCCACACTGGCAGCTTGTGCGAATGGCTTCTTGTTGAAGTTGAGTGCTAAGAGCTGCTGAGATGTGAGACGATTATCGTGCTCTGCATCTTCCTGTAACTTGCACACGGGCTCTTTGCGTAGATGAGCATTGTAGATTTCCTCGGAAGCCATATCTTCGCCACAGCGACTACATTGCGGTGGCCGTAGGTGCACTCTCTTCAGATGATCTTTCAATTTGGCCATGTCAGCGAACCCCATGCCTCGACACGCATTTCTAGTGTAAATCCACGGCATCTTTTGATAATAAGGGCATTTGAGTTTTCGTTTGGGGGCGGTGTCTTTGGGCAATCCACCACTGCCTCTTCTTCTACCTTCGTCGTCACTGTCGTCAGATGAGCCGCTCTCTGGATCAGAGTCCCGGCCGTTGTCACGTTGTCGCTTCTTCGGAGGCCTGCCGTCAGTAGTGGAGAACCCCCTCATACTGCAGTCATGGCGGCCCGAGTGTTTTGACGCTTTCCTGCCGGATCCATTGCGACCAATGCCATGAGTTCGGATATGAGTTGCAGAGGCATTCGATGAGTTTCTGGACGGAATACCACTTGAGCAGCTCAGGCGAGTGGAAAAAAAGGCTCCATCTGAGTATCCAGAATCTCTTGCCCTCACTCGGGCGGCCGACGCGTTTGATGACGTCCTGGACGGGAAAAGGCTCGAAGGGGGTCGGCCAGGGATGAATGACCCTTCAGAGTACCCGGAGTCCCTGGAGCAGGCCGAGTGTCGCCTAATAACAAGGCTCCTTCCAAGGCTACTGTGAAATGAAGCTTCCGTTCTTCCTCTATATGACAACAAAGCTGGTGAGTCCTTGCGAATTCTCGCAATGACTGCGGACACTAGCGGCTCGACAGCTGGCTCGCTACAGGTGTACTGTAGCTGCTCGCAAGTTTCCACTGGCGTCCGAGCGCCGATGGAGATCTTCTCAAAGTCATCGTCGCTAACATCGACAACGTGATCGTTGTCGTCGTGGTGGTCTTCGGTATCCGAATCGATCTCGAAAGCTGATGTTCTAGGGTCATCATCCTTTTTAGCCGCTTGTGGAGGCACAACCAGGCTAGCTTCCGCTGGGCCTCTGGACAGTTCTTCATCAAAGAGTGGTGAAATGAGAGGAAGTGTTTCGAGCCTTGTGCGCAGGTTCTCAATCACAGCTTCGATGTCATTCACTTCCTTGAGACACCTTTCCTTTTCTCTTTCGTGGACAGCTTTCTCTAATTGGAGAAGCCTTTGCCGTCTCTCCCCTTTTTCGGTACCATCTCCCCTCTCCTTGCCAATGTTGGCCCTCTTTTCCTCTAGGCGATGGTTTTGCTCGGCGACACTCCGCTTCAAGGTCGCCTCTGTCAAGCGAAGAGTTGCCAACTCGGCCTGTAGCACATCCGGTATGCCCTCGCTGACAGAGTCCATGGTCTGCGCGTCAGTCATGGCACCAGTGGTTCGATCAAGTCCAAAAATGCAGTCTCGATCCGATCCGGCGACTTGTTGCAACGAATGAGGTCGACTGGGCTCACGAAAACAATGTAAATCAACTAGTCACCCGGATAGTTGGTGTGAGGAGGGCGGTGGAGCCAAAGTTGGTGGCACGGTGGAGAACACAGAGCCAGGAGAAGCATGTTTGCGAGTCCATTGTATAGCAAATGCGTGCTCTGGGGGCCTTTGACCGGTCTGCACAAATGTGCGAGGCCTCTGACAGCGCGGGCGTCAGCTTGCAGTGGAGGATAAGCCATGCACGGGCGTCTTGTCTGTGTTTGGCCAGGCGGAAATTGCGGTGGGGCAGTTGTGAAGATTCAACCAATCATCCGTCTCAATTTAGTGGCGGTGCGCGCCAGGCATCAGCAAGGCAGAGAGTGGCGGTGTGGCTGTGTTGCGCCGTCGGCGCTTCGTCTCGTCTTTCCCAGTTGCCCTCCATGGCCTTCTCTTGACCGTTTGAAGGACCTCTACCCCTCAATTTACTCTGAACCGCTGCATGTGAAGCGGCCGACTTGCGACTCGGGGCCTCCGAACAGTGACGTATCAACAGCTTGTGATTCGAGAAGATGACAAGGCAGCGTCCGCCCGGAAGAAAGCGGATCACTTCTGCAAGACACTCTGCACTTGGAAACGCCTGGGAAAGACACTGCGAAAAGGCGAAGAGATTATGGACAGCTACGCAGTCTATTACATGGAATCCTCCGGACATGAGAATGGGGTTGACCGGACTGTCCTCGCTGCCAATCCGACGCATCTCATCAGTCCTCAAGTTTAACAACCAACTTAGTCGCGCTTACGCCCGCAGCCGACTTCTTGAGCGCGTCTTGGATGTGTTCCAAGCCTTTGCCTACGACGGTGGGCGGCGGAAGGCACTTTAGCCTTCCACTTTCCAAAGCAGGCGTGACGAAATTCCTCCAGACAGGCGTTGCGACATCATTTACCGCAAAAATCATGCCGGCCGTCACATTCGCAGGTACATTGGCGGGAGGAGGATGTGTGCATGCGAGATGGCCACCATGTAGCTTGTCGAGGATAGCAACGTCGTCGGCGTACGTCTCGGGCGAGCTGATTGCATCGAATATCCCGACGAACTTGTCTTGACCATACTCGGCGACAGCTTCAACAACCCTTTCCACCAGCAAAGTATCCTTGCGGTCAACGACTTTGATGGCCCCGCATTGCTTACTGATGTCGAAGTTGTGCGCTCCAGATATGGCAATGACGTTGATTCCGGCCGCCGTGGCCAATTGAGTTGTCATGGAGCCGATCGAAGACGAGCCTCCATATACGACAAGCGTTCTCCCCACTGAGTCCACTCGCGCCTCTAGCGAAGGATAGGGCAATCCAAGGGCTGGAGTGGAGACTCCGGGCAAAGCGATTCCCGGAGTCTTCACAGATAACGCGCAAACAGCGCCTTCCAACGCAAGCGGCACCACTACTCCATCGGTGTATGAGATGGACTTGGGGAGAATGGCTGCCTTGTCAATGGGCACGGTGGTGAACAGAGCGAATGCACCATCCTGTGGGCGCCCGCTGACCAAATTGATGGTGTGTCTATTCGTCTTGGTCACATATCGATTTGTAGGGGAGCTTGACCTTGACTTACCCGATCACACGGTCCCCCTTCTTGAAGCGTTCAACGCCATGTCCCACTTCATACACTTCACCTGCTACATCGCAACCAATAATCGCAGGCCACTGTTGGACGAAAACTCCATGGTCCTGCATATGACAGTCGAGCGGATTGATGGCGACGGCAAAATTCTTCACAACCATCTCCCCAGGACCGGCTGTAGGTATTGGGGCCTCTTTGACTTGAAGAGGAGAGCCTGCTGCGAGGAGCCATGCGGCTTGATTTGACGGTGCGCTCATGTTTGGTAGGGAAGCAATGGGAAGCAGAAAGTCTCGGGCTAAGTTTTGATGATATCCACAGCTCTACGAGAAACCTGTACATTTTATAGCTGAGCCTACCATCGGATACGAAGACGACAACGGACATGATTTCAAACCTTTGATACGGACACTCTCCATTCTATGAAAACAGGAGGTGCTGTACGCTGAGGGGCTCGATTTGCAAGCGCACCTCGACCCATGCCCTGGTGGAAGGTTCCGCTATACAGAATCTCACATACGGTTAAGCCTTCGGCCCTTCTTGAGCTAGGACGCGTGACCGACCAACGCGCCGCGCCTACATCATCGCTCGTGCGAAACCGCTTATGTGGTTCCTAACCAATCAAATCGCAAACACTTGGCGTTGCGCCGACGAACACGAGACTAGATTTGTGCTTACGTATACTTGTAGTTTGACTCCGCATTCCTCCGCTTGAGGAAGAAACAATCACAGGGTTTGAACTCACAAGAACTGTCGACATCTCATGGAATTGTCATAGATACTTGCCACTATGGCCCCAACAAGAATCGGTAGCCTGCTACAATATGAAGCGGAGTACGGCGTTGTCATCTGTCGAGAATGCCAGTATGCTATCCAGAAAAGCGCACTGGAGAGTCACCTACTCAAGCATAAGATTTACCGAAATGAAAGACAACGTCTGGTCTCGACCCTCTCCCAACTGGAGTTGCTTGAACCTGACGAGGTCCGTCTCCCCAGCCCGAGCTCAGGTCCCATTGATGGTCTACCTGTCATTGACGGCTATCGTTGCACGATAGCTGCATGTGGCAGGCTATATGCCAGTACCATACGCATCAAAAGGCACTGTAGCGAAATGCATGGCAATGGCCAATCATCCGACACTTTCTCAATCGCTCGACCCGCAAAACTTCAGACATTCTTCCGCGGCACCAAAATCAGGTACTTTGAAGTTACGAATCCAGTATCATTAAGCGAATCAGGCACGGCTCCGTTCAACAAGAACAGATGGAAAGCAACAAGACCTAATCAAGATTCGGACAACAAGGAGTCATCGACAAACGCAGATTGCATGGCTTCAGCGACATTTCACGATGATTCTGGAGCTTCTCTAAGCCGAATAGACCTGGATACGTTAGCGTACTTTCACCACTTCACCACCATCACGGGTCCCACGCTTCCCATTCCAAGACATTTGGAAAGGTATTGGCAGCAACATGTAATTTCAAAAGCGTTGCAACAACGACAGCTTATGTGTGGCCTACTGTCCATATCTGCGCTTCATCTAGCCTTCTTGAGCGGCGACCCAGCCACGGCGCGGAAACACTGCGACCAAGCAAGACAATACTCGTCAGATTTCTTCAAGACAAGAGATGAGATGTCAGACGACAGCGACGAAGATGAAAAGGCAAAGAATGCAGCAAAGCAGGTTGATTGTATACTTCAATGTGCTTTTTGGACACTGCCAGTCCACCCACTCGAACAAGCTTCTTTTGAACTGGTAGATATCGTGGCAAACATTCGAGGCCTCGTCCTACAAAATGGCGAGTCTGATGGTGAAGAGAAAACGCCCGCTTGCACCACAGACCCGATTTCTTGCGGGGATTTCTCAATCCCGGGTACATTCGGAGCCTTCTCTTCGATATCCGCGTTCCGCGCTCGTCTGCAGGAGCTGCCTTCCCGCATGACCGAGGCCTTTGGAAGGCCAGACAATGTTCGAGATGTCATAACAGTTTTGGAATCCATCTCTGCTTTGGACAAAAGCTGCGAGAGTGTCCGTGTATTTGACGATGCGGGACAAGTATGCCAAGCTACGGCAATGTGGTTGACGTCAGTGCCGCTTGCCTTTACGGATCTTGTCGCACAATACAATCCCCCAGCTCTTGTTGTGTTGACATATTGGACGGCTTCGCTGTTAAAGAGGGCCGAAGACTATGGCTGTTGGTTTTGGAGCGGCTTGGCGAAAACAATTCTGGAGTTGATCGCGAGGCAACTCGCGACTCGGGAGAATGCAGCCTTGGGTCTTGTAGAGGACCTACTAAGATGATTTGCAGATTCTGCAAACCAACTTCGTTTGGTCCACACAATAAAAGCAGAAGGCAGCAGAATATGGAAACGTATGAAGTCACGATGGCGAATTGTTCACAGCGGTCATTGGTCAACATGATCAGCCTTGCGGCGAAAGTACAATTATTGATATCACGACGCCATCTAAATGCCGGATGTTACAGTGGTATACCGTACATGAGAAGCTGAAAAATGCTTCGATGCGGACGAATTACAAGGTGCCAAACATCAGCACCAACCATACCTCCCCAGAAGCCGTCAACGGCACCCAACGATACCCGGAATCTGGAATTCAAGAACTAAACCCGTGCGCTCCACCGATAGAAACATCTTCAGCTATGACGTCGTGTTCAACGTAGGTTGACTCTTGGAAAAGCAAACTGTCCACCCCATTTCAGTCGAGCTACTTCAGCATCCATGCCCAGGTATGATGGGCGATGATTTTGCTGGGTACGTCAACGGCTCGGTAGAAAGCCTCGGACAGTAGTGCGACCAAGGGCGCACAAATGAGGAAGCAGAGAAATGCCGCCGCCTCGTGGTTCATACCATTGCCATTGAGATGCATGTAGAGCTTGATACCGGCCGAGTATATGATGATGGACTGAACAAGAAAGACACCTTCAGACTATATCAGCACATGATGCCATTGGTAGATAGAAGAAGACTCACTGAAGCTTCGCTTTCCCAACGTCATCAGTACCTTGTTGCGGAGGAACCTCTGCGGCGTGTCGAACGTCTCGATGAGCAACATAATACCTAGGATGATGAGATAATTGTCATCTCTACCCATGGGCTGATCGAGGTCGACTTTTTCATTCATACTCCCAGTGGTGTAGAGTCCGGTGTGGCCGTAATGTTCGTTGTTTCTCATCTCGGGTCGCCAAGCGATGAACAAGTACTGGAGCAAAAACCCCACGAAAATCAAGACTGCATACAGAGGCCAAACTGGGATTCTGCGATTACCAATTTTGAATCCGGCCTGCGATTTGGCTTGGAAGTTCATGTTGAGCACGACATCGGCGATGAGCAGGCCAGTGATGCTGTACCAAGCCCAGCTCTGAACCCACCACGCGGTGATGATGAAGGTCAAAAAGGCCTTGACGCGCCAGGACGTGCGCGTGTAGGGAATGGTGATCATGGTCATAAACACGGTGTAGCTCTGCTGGAAGAGCACCGAGACGATCCAGAGGGTGCCAGAAGGAAAGGCTTGGTTCCCGGCTTGCGAGGAGTACCACTTGTTGAGCCAGAAGAGGTCGAAAAGGGAGTTGAAGTAGACGAGGAAGTTGCGCATCCGGAAGGGCACGTTGGTCGAGATGTTGCCTGTCAACTGCATAAAGTCGGAGATGTACTGTGTCGAGGTGGTGCTAAACGCCGCAGCAGACAGTGAGAAAGCTACAAAGACAGGGATCCCGATGCGCATTGCGCGACGAAAGATTTGAGAGGCGCATATCTGGCGACTCGGGTTGCTGAGAAAGGGCAGGCAGAGGGTACGGGCCGACAGAAAGATGATCCAAGAGTAGATGAGGGATTCGTTCCAGAGGAGCACACCAATGACCTTGCGAAGGACGACCTGGGACTTTGGCCCTTCAGTGTTCTTCGAGTCTGGGACGGCAGCCGGGGCGAAGGTCTGGAAGAAGACAAACATGAAGCACTGAACAACAAAGACACCTCTCAGCCCGATGAGGTAGTCCTGCGAAGGAATCCTGTTGGCATCAGGCTGCGAAGAAATAAAGCCAGAGAAACGAGAGGACGGCAATTGGGCCTTCATGATGGGCAAAGATGCTAGTACGAGATGATGCCAAAGTCGAGGCTCTCACAGAAGAAGACGGGCAAGAAGACAGAAGGACGGTCAAGACGGCAGCTCCCCAAGGCAAACCACGTGCGACTGTACCGGCCGAGGGGCAGACAAGACCTGCACATGAGGCTCCCTCAGGCTTCAACGCACGCTTCCGATGCCTGTACCCCTTCACAAGCGTGGTCCCGCTGGGGGAGCCGAGATCATCCAGCTCGTTCCATTTACAGCCACTGCTGTGCCCAGGAAGCTCGGCGAAGTTCTTCTTCCCCTACCACGCATCGCCCCGAATGCCTGGACTGGAGCATGAACCCACAAAACATGCGAGTGTGCGGGCACGGGCTCGTGCAGCGATAACCCTCAGCCCGCCATCCAGTGCTCCCAAGAAGATCACAATATCGCGCCAAGTGACGTCTTGCTGCATCGGGCACGCGTCGGGCGGTGCTGCCTGCGTGCCACTGCGTGCCAGGAGCGTGGGCGGGCGCCAGGGCTAGCCGCCGTGCCTGGCGTCGACGCCACACCCGGTAGAGCCCAATAACCGCCCGCCACTGCGCAGCCCCCGTTATCAAGCGGGCGTGTCGCGATAATCTTCATTATCGCTGCTGACCGGAGCGCGCGATTCAGTATCTCAACAAAAAAAAAATTAAAATGATCGAGGCTGCCGCTGCCAGGGGGGCGGGCGACGTGTGATGAAAGGGGAGAAAGAAGGAAGGTTCCAAATGCGATCGTCTCGGCGTCCGCCTTTCCAAACCGGACCGTGTCGCGTTGTCTACATGGGGGTGGAGACGTGTGGTAATTTCTGAGTAGGAGGGGAGAAGGGAGAGCGGAGAAGGTTGAGCGAAGGGAAGGTGGACCAAGGTGGACCAAGGTGGACCAAGACCACGCGCGTCAGAATGTTCAATCGACGATGGAGAGCATGAAAATGGGGTTTGTGCGACTCCCCATCCCTACCACGCTCGCGTCTCCCCGAATCCACGGTAATTAAATCGGGGACAGAAAAAGGGCCTTGCACAACAGAAGCATATGCGCGTGCGTGCTTGGGGAATCTTGCGCACAAATCCCCGTCCCTGACCCTGCGACACTCCCGACCGACAATCTCAGTCAATCAATCAATCAAGCAGTCGATTCAATGATCGCCAGGGACCAATCACCACGGTCCACCGCCAGCCGCACGCCGACCCGACCGCGCCGTCAATCCGCCAATCCGCACCACGCTACCTGTCCCTCCCCCCACTCCGTGGCGGAACTTGCCTCACGCCTATCCCAACGGCCAAGATGCTCGAAGACTGGTTGTTTGCTTGTCTGCCCTGCCCAGCAACCCGCCCCAAGGCCATGGCATCCTGACTCGGCCCAGCACGCACACCTGGCCACTCAGGCCTGTCTTCGTCCCCGCGTGCACGTTTCTTCCAAGCAACCCCCACGAATCGAGGTGCTGAGCTGACATGCGGCTCCGCTTTTGTGCCTGCCCCTTGCATCCCGGCGCGACAGGGCCCAATGCCCAGCACGCTTTATCTCAGGTCGGCGAGCGATGGGGAGCTGGGCGCTGTGCGGTGAGAAGGATTTTCAAAGACTGCCAAGCCGCGCGCGACGTGAGCTTAAGGGGAGATGAGCGGTAGGGATTGTAATCTCGGGTTGAAGCTTGATGTTTTGCGAGCGTGGTGCAGGGGGGGAGAGGGGCAGGATCTAGCGTGCTTGTCGTGCTTGGGATGTGTGTCGTGGGTGCCCTTGGTGTGCATCTAGATGCGCTGGAGGGGTTGTACAAGACGGCGTGGAAGGTTTTGCGGATGGTGGGTCCTGGAGTCGGAGACGCCGGGGAAAGGGGGATGGGTGGTTCGCGATGGGTAGCGATGGCGGAAGGTTATGTTATGTGATGGGCGGGTGCAGTGCTCGTTTGCATAGGCCGGGTGGGTGGAAGACGCGGTGGGACCGATACACAATATGCATGCGCCAGGCACTCTATCTGGTGGTCTTGGTAAGGATGAAGAGAAGGCTTGAAGGCGTGAATTATGTATTATTGCACTATGAAGAATTTGGGCTTTGTCTAAGACGCCATGCATGTGCGTGCATTTCCCTGATAGTTCGCTAACATGTACATTTCGAAAGGGAATAGGAAAGCGTCGTTTAGAATGAGTGGCAGTCGCACAGAGTGCGGAGCTGCAAAGACAGACATCGACTAAGACCTCGCCGTTGGGTTCCAGGAGCTGTACTTGACAACCTGCCTTGCGTGTCCGTACAGGCCCATTGTCGCCATCAGGACGAGATAGAAGGGGTACGTGACGGAGAAAAAGACAATCATCTTCCTCGAGATAAACTCCGACTTGACCTGGTTGGTGATCCACAACGTGGCAAACAAGCAGATGATGCTGTGACACTTTGGTTAGCCTCGTTCCGATACTCTGGTCTGGTGGCACCAACCTGATCAAAAAAAGCCACTGTGACACGGGGTACTGGAAATACACAAGCTTCCACAGCTCTGCGCCGTTGGTCGGGAACTTGGTGATGAGGAAGCTGAGCACTAGACACGTGTACTGTGTCACGAGATAGTACGACGATTCTCGGATCAGCAACAGCGAAAGCACGCCAAAGCGCGCCGTAAAGGTGCGGTTGTAGTTCTCGTGGAGCACGTTCTGGGGCTGGTTGTAGATCATTTTGGCGTGCACTGCGCTGGCTTGCGCCCATCCTTGGGCCCACCGCAGCCTTTGCTTCCAGAATGCTTGGAATGTCGTCGGGGCGAGCTCAAACGACGTGACATTGAGGTCGTGCACCGTCTTGGAGCCGCGCGAGAAGGCGCGCAAGGCCGAGTCAATGTCCTCGGTGAGCATGTCGCCGTTCATTTTGAGGTCGCGCAGCAACGAGGTTCGCCAGTATCCGTTGGAGCCGCAGAACAGGCCAAATCCCCACATGGTTGCGCGTCCAGGATGCGAGACTGCGTAAATCTTGTCGAACTCGACGGCGATCATGCTCGTGAGGAGCGTCTCTTCTGAGTTGAAGATGATGCATCGGCCTTGGACAATGTCGGTCTCCTTGTCGGCAATGAATCTCTCGACTGCCCAGCGCGGTGCGTTCGGGTGAGGGTAGTGATCGCAGTCGTAGATGGCAATCAGATCCGAGCCCGTGTCCAGAGTGAAGAAGTAGTTTAGGTTGTCGGCCTTTGAAGTCGAGTTTGGAACTTTGATGACTCGTGCGTGAGGAAACTTGTCGGTCAGAGCGTGTAGTTCGCTCTCAAGCGGCTCAATGGGCTTGGGTGTATTGTAAAGAATGTTGATGCGGATCTTGTCGCTGGGGTAGTCGATTTGCTCCAGCGCGTACAGTGCGCGGTCCATGATGATGTCCTTTTCATTTGGGAGGTAGGCTACGATCAAGAGATCGAGAATGAGCAGCTGGTCGTTTGGTGTCGGAAACAGCCATCCCTTTTCTTCGGCCTGGGTGACCACCTTGCGCGCCTCTCGGCAAGGGGTGATGCTCATGAAAGCCTCGAGAACCGTGGCGCCGGCAATGTAGAAGTTTGTGCACATGTAGATGAACCAGAAGATGGCGATCCACCTCTCGCTGCAGAACGAGTACAGGCATACCGAGAAGATGAAGTAGGATGCAACGAGGCCCATCGGCGTCCACTCTGAGATGAAGGCCGATGCCTTTCCAGATGTAATGCCATCAAACAAGCTCTTCTTTGGGGCCTTTTCCGCGCTCGAGGGGTACGCGGGAGCTTCCCCAATGTTGACGACGAAATCTTTGGATTCAGACATGATTATTAAAGCGAGGGGACGTCTTCAAGCAGCAGACTTGAAAGACAAATTTTCAACGAACGAAGAAGTGGCTCAGTCAGAACGAGTGATGACTGCGGCCTGCTCAATAAGGATGAAGAAAAGATAGGGAAATCATAAAAGAGAGACGATCCTGTGTGACCTCGGATGGTGCCCAGAAGTCATGCAGACGGGGGTCAACGGCGAAGTCATAATAAAAGAGACCCTAACAGGCAGGCAGCCAGGCGGTTCGTTGGCGGCGTGGCTTCCCACATCCAGGCGCTTGGGCAATGTCATCATTGCGAGTCGCTCTGGGATGCTGTGATCAACGCCAATATCACAACCACCCGAAACGAGCCCCTAAACTGAAAGGGATCGTCCCGGTGAGCCTCAGATGCATGTCTTTGCACGTGCAAGATGGAAGCGATCAGCGACCCAGCTGGGGCGAGTAATTTCCTTGGCCTGAATGCTTTTGTGCGAGATCGGCCGGATCGGCCAGATGGCCCTGACTCTATCTTTGCCTGTAGGAGCAGGAGCATGGGGGGCGTGTAGGGCCTGCATTATGGGAACAAGCTTCGTGGTGGTTCGATTTCGCTGCGGCTGGACTGTGATATTATTGTGTGGGCGCATCTCAACTATCCGCAGAAGCTGGGCGACGTCTAGACCTTCCGTGGCTCTGCAGTGTGGCTACTGTATGAAAAAGCACCATCGGCGCGAGGAGTCTTGGGAGAGAGCAGAGATAATGGAGACGTGGTCTGTGTCGGGCTCGTATCGGGGGCGTGGCTGCGCTAGCCGACTAGCGCGTTTCCGACGCCGACTGCAACACCACGCCTAGTCACACCCCGTTCCGCTTCACAGAGACGCCGCCTTGCCTCGCCAAGACGTCCTGCAGGCGCCATGGCGTCCATTCCCGACGCTCGCTACCCTGCGCAGCATGTGCCTTCCGCCGAGCTCACTTTGTGAAATGATGATTGCTGTCATTCGACCACCTTTTCTCACTCAGGGGACCCTCGACGCCGCGGCTCCTCCTAGTCCGTCGAACCAGCCATGTCTTCAGCCTGGATCAGCAAGCCGCTGATTCTCGCCTATGACGCCGTTTCAATCAGCCATCTGCCTCCTTCTCTTGCCTGATATGCACGCGGAGCCATCGTAACATTGAGCGCCGCCTTGCTCCACCTCACATTCTTCCTCCACCTCTGGTGTGCTCGTCCTACACGATGTTTTTCCTACAGTCATTCATTTTTCTTCTCACAACATCTCTACTTGCCTCTGCAGATGTGGTGAGAAAAGACGGAGATAATTGCTCTTGCGGGTTTTACGATGCCAATACCAAGGAGCTGTTTACTGAGTCAATCATTGTCTACTTCAACGAAACCGATACCCTCCCCAACGACTTTGAAGTAGAGGACTACGAGAACCTGTATGAGAAGACGTGGAACGACATCTATCGCCAGGGCGCAAAACCCGAGAATGTGCAAATCGTCAACGACTCTCTCCAGCTATGGGTCTCGCCTTCCACGCCCCATCACTTGGTCGATGGCGGCAGCATTCGCACCAAGCGACGCGACATTCATCGTGGATCCTTCCGCACCTTTATCAAATCGCCCATGCAAAACTACTCTGGCAGTGCCATTTCGATGAAGTGGAAATTCAACGAGACTGAAGTCACCGAGCTCAGTGTCATGAACACGAACAAGTGGGAGAAGGCCTGGGTTGGAACTTTTGTCAACAACGAGCATCAAGACCGTGCTTTTGGCGTGAATTACACTACCGCGCTAAACGAAACGGCTGCCAACCGCAACTACACCGTTCTTGGTGGAACGCAAGAAAACGGAACCTACAATCCCTGGGAGTACACTGAATATCGAATCGACTGGACCGAGGACTTTATCAATTTCTACATGGGCGGCAACCTCACACGCTCAGTCAAGCACAAGGAGAACAGTGCTATGCCCTCTGTACCGTCCGCCATGTACTTCAAACATTGGTCCACTGGCAATCGCTTCTCGATGAAGGGTCCTCCTAAGAAACCATCGCCAGCCAATATTGCATGGATTCGCATGTTCTTCAACTCTTCCTCCATGACCGACGAAGCGCGCGAGGATTTTGATGACCGATGCCCTCTCACGGCGGCATGCTCCATGAACGACATATCGTTGAGAGGCACAACTCCTTACTCGGAACTCTCAACGCAAAGGTGGAAGCAGGGTGGTCAACAGGACATTGTGCGCATGCCAGCTCTTTGGATTTCCGTCGTCTGCATCTCATTCTCTACTCTGCTCATCGTTCACGCTTTGATTAAGCGAGCACCGTGGAGGAAGCATCCCAAGCCAAGCGGTCATGGTCACGCACCTACGCCTGCGCCTACAAGCAACGAGCAGAACGCAAATGGCTCCAATCCTTTTGCTGATCCCGCCAACCCATTCGCCGCTTCCGAATACCATCTCAGCACAACTGCTGGCACTCCAGCGTCTACTCGGCCACCCTCGTCCCACTACAGCTACAAGGGCGATGACGATCTCACCATTGAAAGGGCCGATCGAACTCCAGGAAGCTCCTTGTACGGTGGCTCAACGACCGGTGGCCCTTCGCGTGCCAATTCTTTCCGCTTCGACAGTCGTGGAACCACCCCTCGCATTCTGTCGCCTTCTGCCAGTCAACACTTTCCCGCGACAGAGGAGTTTCAGTTGAGGAATCTGAGCAATCCGAACGCAAGAAGCACGACAAACTTCTCGCGACACCCATCTGAGACTACGCTCGCCGTTCCGCCCACACCAGGACTTCCTAACCCGAATGACAAAATCACCATGGAGACGGTCACGGAGTCGGCAATGCCAGCTCCCCGTATGCGACCGCAACCTCCACCAGCTCGCACGCGAGTCGACTACCTCGCGGGTCTCGTCGCCATGTGTTCTCTTCTCGTCACTGTCATGCATTTCGGTCTCAGTTATGTTCCGGCGATTGTCATGCCAGGTGCTCCACAGCATCATAGGGGTGAATACTGGGTGCAGCAAATCGTCGCGCCCTTCTTCCTCAACCAGATGTGGCTGGGTGTCTTTTTCACGACCTCTGTCCGCTTCCTCGTCATGGGCTACCTCAAGAAAGGCAATCTGGTCGAGGTTGCCAAAGCCGCTGTCCGACGTACACCCCGTCTCATGATTCCAGTCACCTCCATCGCCCTGGGCGAGTACTTCCTCGTCGATATAGGTGCCACCTCGTATCTCAAGTACATTCCATCCATTACGTGGTCCACCTGGCCCTACGTGGCACGCTTTGAAACAATCGGCCACTTCATCTCCGAGATTCTCGAGCTCATCTACCTGATTCCGACTGGCGTGCCCCAAATCACGTTCAACTACTGCACGGGCGTGCTCTGGACCATCGCCGTCCAGCTCCAAGGTACCTGGATCGTGCTCCTCGGCGCCATTGTCGTGTACGAAGTCAAGACGCCCTGGAAGCGCATGGCATACTACGCCTTTGCCATCCTCAACCACTGGTACGCGCAATCCTGGGGCTCGTACCTCTGGTTTGGTCTACTCCTCACCGACCTCGACATTACGTTCAAGTACAAGAAGTGGCTCTACGACCGTCCACAGGCGTACTACCCCTACATCACCTGCTGCTGGTTCATCGTCGCTCTTGGCTTCTCCGCCAACGTTATCCCCAACTTTGTTGACTTCAACTTCTCCACGGTCGAACACGACATCCACCCGGACCCGACCACCGGCGAGGCCATGTGGAATACGGAAAGAGCGGGCTATCCGCCGTACTACACCCCACGCCTGAACGGTCTGATGTTTGCAGTCGGCATGCAGATGATTGTCGAGGTCTCGGGAGCCGTCCAGTGGGTCCTGTCGCGCAAGTTCTTCCTGCTCCTGTTCCCGCACATCTTCACCATCTACCTGATCCACGGCATCGTCTTCTGGAGCTGGGGTTCGTGGCTCATGATCTTCCTTGCCGCGCGCGGCGTCGGATATTCGGTCAACGTCGTCGTCGTCGGTCTCTCGTCGTACGCCGTGCTCTTCGCCTTGCTCCCCATCGTCACCCCCATCATCGAGGCTCTAGGCAAGGATATCACGGCGTTGGTGTGGATGAGTGCGACGGAAAAGTCGCCCCCGCGTCGCAGGACCCTGTTCCCGTTCCCGGACGACATCTTTGCGAAGCGCGAGAAGGGTGATTTGGAAGCGGTGCCGCCCGTGTATAGTAGCGGGAAGAGCAGTGGGAGGAGCAGCCCGAGTGAGAAGGGTAAGATGAGGGATGAGGTGAAGGAGGTCAGCCAGTATGACTACCGGGATGCACCAAAGGTGTAGATGCATGATAGAAGCAGAAGTTTAGGGATTGTGTGGTATAGGTTGTAATTGTAGGCGTGGGGCTTTCTATGCAGGTACACTGAGATGTGCATTTCGTAGCTGGTCAGAAGAAGATTGGAGTTGTGTTGGCGGTTTTCTTGCATGTAATAAGAAAGAAATAGATTGGGAAAATAGACCCAGCTAAGAAATATTATTTCCTTGATGTCATGATAAATCAGACTTTGCACACCTTTGACATTGCTCCACCTCTTTCGTCCTAACACACCGCATTGGCGCTGGTGAAGAGAAGAATCGGCACGGGCCGCAGTTTAAATCACGATGCAATTGGGAAGACTGATGTGCCTAGGCTACGCTACAGGAACTACAAGCCCTACTCCAGCCAATACCAACCAAATAACCTCTTTCTTAGGTAAGAGTGAAGAGTCAATCTGATCAATCTGATCGAGCTGATCGAGCTACATAGGCCGATTGACTTGATCTGATTGATCTGATTGATCTAATTAGGCTGCGCAGGCTGATCCCATGGCGTTGAGGTGTTGAGGATCTGGAGATCTGAAGAGTATTAGTCTGGAAATCAGTGTACCAGCTTAATATCATCATATGTTAACGTTAATGTAGAAATATAATGTAAAACAACCGAGGGAATTTCTAGACCAAAAAATCAATTTCCGTGACCCGATTTCCTTAGTGTAACTGGGCCGAGAAACAATACAAGCGAGACGTTGGACTGCACTGGCTGCATTCCAATCTCGAGAAGCACTCCAAATTTGACGTGGTTCCAGACATTGTTTTGGTGGCTGGCGCGATGAGAGCTAGAAAGTCTTCCATGCTCAATGCAATGTTTGACGACGAATATATGTGCCCGGTTGGAGCGGTACAAGCCTGCACCGCGGTCATCACAGCCTACACGTATACAGAGAAATCATGTACTGGGGCGGTGATTTTCAAGAGCCCGATCGATATCAAGAGGCAGATTGTCTACGCATTCAATACCATCACACGGTACGAAGAAGAACATGATCATGCTGGGAAGAACAGGACCGGCGACGACATTGCAATCGACGAAGAGATTGACATCGATGAGTAGCTCGATTATGAGACCGCGTAGGTCTATCTCAATGCCGTATTTCAAGCAGAGATAGAGTGGCGGATGGTCTTGACTTTGCCAATGGATGAATTTGTGGAAAAAGCCATGGTGAAGCTAGCTGACAGAGACATCTTGCACGCCGGAGGTATGCATACAGCCTGCAAGGATATGATGTTTGAAGCCGACCATTGTCACGAACTATTGCGAGCAATCAGACCATACACGAACAGAACATCGAAACATGTCAACGAGACGTACTTTATCAAAAGGATCGAGTTAGGCACGACCCATAATCTGATTCGACTCGGCCTGCAGATTTAGGACTCGCCTGGTATTATTTTATCCAAATCCAAAACTGGATATCACGCTAACAATCCTAGGTACCGGTGCAATTGACGACATGAACTTTGAAGAGCTATCCAAAGCTCACAAATCAGCGAACCTCGTCTGCCTCGTGGGCGACATTGCTAAGATAGGATCAGATCGCAATTCATCAGGAAAGCGAGAGACGCCATTGATATAGGTGGCCGTGGGGTCTCAAATGTGGTCATCGTTGCCACAAAATCCGATATCTACAATAGCATCAAGAACCTTGACAGTTCTGAAGTCGAGAAAATCAACAGGATGATGGTTGAAGCCGACGCTGCCGCAGAGACGGCGGACGAGGACGGACAAAAAGACCGAGACAACTACTATCGTTTCTTGGAGAAGCTGAAGGAGATGACTGCTTTGCGAGCACGGGAAAATCTCATCACCGAAGTCTTACAAGCAAAGACACACAAAAACCTGACTGTGGTTCCTACGTCGAGTTTCATCTACATCGAACGCACGAGCCAGAGACGGTTGAAAAACAAGTCTGACACGAACATTGCAAAGATCCGCTCCAAGCTCAGCGAGATGCGCGCAGAACACGTATACTCTCAACTACCAAACTGGTCTCGGGATTTAGGCCTATTCGTACTGAAAACACAGTTCATCGTATACACGGAGAAGGCACTAGACAATCTCGAAGAGCTCGTCTTTGTTGGCAAAACAGCCTTTGCTCGCATAGAGGAATCCATTAACAAGGAATTTTAGGAGCGCATCTCTAAATTGAAGGAGGAGCTTATTGGGGTCGCGCAACTGGAAAACGTAAATGCTAGGGCGAAGTTCGATAAGCTCGTCAAATCATAGAGTAGCAAAAGCCTCAACGCAAAGACGTTTATGGATTCATAGAAGACATGCGGACACCGTTGGGAAAAGGCCGGTAGTAAAGGTTTTTATTGGTCCAGGGATATCGGTAGCATCTTGACGAACTTCCTCCCCTAAGCCTTGACAGAATTTGGATCTGAGAAAGAGCATGAAGACTTGCGAAACGGGACTAGAGACTTGCTCAAGCGGGAAGAAAAGCAGAGGAGTTCTCCATCGCTTGTTTCTCTGCCTGGGCCTCTAGAGCCTGGCGTGCCGACACTCTCTCTTTGTCCCTGAGCGTCGAAGCTATCGCTTTCCTGGCGATGACGTCCCGGTCAAGGCTGTACAGAGAAGACTCGGCGGCGATCCTTTGGCGCTTCACTCCGTGTTTCTCCTGCTTTTCTACGTGTTTCTCCTCCAGCCTCCTGTTGTCGTCCAAGAGTTTTCGCACTTCTGCTCCATCGATCTTCAATTGCCCATCTTCGGCGTCACGCGCCTGTTTGACGATTCGCATTCTTTTTGCAGAACTGCTCGCTCCCTCTTAATATCTTTGACCTCTTTGCGCAGGGCCTCTGAGGTCGATCTCTCTTTCTCAAGCTCCTCGATTGCCCTCTGTGATCGGCTTTTCTCCTCAGACAAACGGTCAGTATGATACATATTGGAGTTGTGAACTTCTTGTGCCAAGCAATCTCGCATCTTGGATATCTCAAGCTAGTGCGCACTGGAAGCCTTGTCCATCCTTTTCTGTTATTTTTCAATCTCCTCGCGCTGGAGCCTCCTTATAGCGTTCTCTGTGACTTGAGCAGTGAGCATTTGCGGGCACTCTTCGTTCTTATCCAAGAGCATCGAGTAGAGGTTATCGTATTCTGCTTGACGTGTGGCATATATACCCCCTAATGCTTCGAGCTCGCTCCGGGTGGAACACAGGGTCTGCTCTACCTTGTTGAACTTGCCGACTGTGCTGTTGAGACTTTCGGTTTGGGCGTCAAACTTCGTTGTGAGACGATCAAAACGCATCCTCAGATTCTCGAAATTGGAGTTTGTCTGGGCGATCTGTTGATTGAGAGAGGTGCATTCACTCTTCGCTATGACGCATTCGGCGTGAGCAGATTCCAGATCGTGTTCGAGCTGGTCGATGTCGGCACGTTGCTTGAGCTTCAGTGACGCAGGCTGCTCCTTGCACTCAACGAGCTGATTCTTTAGTGTTAGACTGATCACGTAATTGGTGGGCCGTATATATAGCCGACCATCGTATCAGTAGCTTGATCAATCAATCAACTCAATACTTTGTTCGCATATACACTTGCTATCACTACCTTACATTTAGACATTGTACTTGATTCTCCGCTCGTTTAGTTTTTCGCTCCTCGAGTAGCAGCCTCATACCCCCGGCCTGTTCCGACTCCTCGAGTTGTAGAATTCGGGTGTTGGCAGTGCCGATCTTGCCAATTAAAGTGATGTTCTTATCGAAGAGCTACGTTTGCATCTGGTCGAGTTCCTTAAACTGATTTCTCAAGCCCTCCAGTAGGCTGTTTGCTGTCTGTAGCGAGGCGTGGTGGGAGGTCCTTGCCGCGTTCAACGCCGCCAATGCGTTGGTATGCTTGCTCGTCAGGGCGCGCTTCACGTTCTTTATGAGATCAATTTTTTTTGATGGCACCCACGAGCTCATCCTTCACGTCGCCAAGCTCCTTCTCGAGTGCTGCCTTTTCAGTGTTGCAGGTAGTGTGCTACGTACACCAGTGCAAAGATTCCCATGTCCCCGCCCGAAAAAAGAAGAGTTCGCCATCGCACGAGATCAATGCGAGTGTTGATGGTGACGAGTGCAGGGAACGTGGTGTTGTCGCGAAGTGTGATGAGAAGTGGAGAAATATCGTTGACGATCGATACGCGGAGGGAGGAAGGCGCGACAGGAGTGAATTTTCACAATGCGGCCACCGCCATATCGATTGCGGAATCCGAGTGTTGGCCGAGAGAACGCAACGCAGTGCTTTTGCGAAGTGTGTATGAGAAGTAGAGAGGAGGAGTGTGGACGAGAAGTGGAGGAATTTCGTTGACGACCGATGCCGGTATGCAGAGGGAGGAAGGCGCGACAGGGTGAGTCAATCGGGCTTTACTATAATGAACATATTATTGCCTGCTTCTAATTGACCACGCCATCCCAATTACTGTTATGCCTGCCACGAACCAGTCTCCTTTGGTTCCAAACCTTCCATCATGTTTTCCTCCAACCCAGGGTTCGCCTGAGGGGATGACTTCGGTTTCCACTCCAAGGACAAGACTTCCCGTGACTGTGATTGGGTTAGAGCTGCAGGCATTCTGCCTTCGACTTTGGTGTCGTGCTCCTTGGCAAGGTCCTCAAACATTCGGAGGGTCGTTTTCTGCAGCCTATGCAGTTTTGCATCAAGCTATAGAAATATCCCTCAGATCTTCTCCCGCATCCCCTTACCTTCTAACGTTAATTATAACTTATTACATGATTGTATATTTTGCTGGTACACTAATACTAGATTTACCGTACCCTAATCCTTAACACCTCAACACCTAGCCTTAGCTTGATCAGCCTGCGTAGCATGACCAGATCTGATTGATTTTTAGGAATTTCTGTGACAAATAGGAATCTCTGTAACCAATTCCAGAATTTCTTCTACTAGATAGGAATTTCTACCACTATTTTCTAGTAGACAGCCCAGCACATACGAGAATCACGTACACGATGTTGTTCTGGCTTCAGCTCCGTGAGCAGTGGCCGTACCATACATGCATACGGAGATCTTCCGAAATTGATTATGAACGTGACGACAGGTAAATACATAGAATACATATCGCTACATTTCAAACCTCTCTTTCTCCTGGCCATGCATCATACTCGTCGCGATAATCAACCTCCTATAATCCAGCACCGCCTGCTCCAAATGCCTCCTCTTTAGCGCCTCATGATCTCCATGCGCCACAAAGATGCTCCCGGGACCGTACAAATACCTTCTATGATCTCCCTCCAAATTTGGCGCGTCCGTCCCGTAGTTGACCGTCATCTCTTGGAAGCCGTTGACGCCGCAGTCAAAATCCACCGGCGGGAACCCTTCGCTCATATACTCGATGTCCAGGCCACCGCCCATGTCCTCGGCAGCCGCCTTGACATCCTTGAGAGCATCAATGATGAGGCCCTTCAACACCTTGGGTGTGCCCGCCGCAATCCGCGTAACAATCTTCGCCGTCGCCTTCTCAGCGACCACATTTGCCGCGGCGCCGCCCGATATGTAACCAAAATTCATAGTAGTATTCCCGTACTTTTCGCTCCACGGCAGATGCTCCCTCAACCTGACCAGCTTCCCCAACGCCTCGATCATGATGTCGTTTGCAGACACCCCGAGCCAGGGGTACCCTGAATGCGCCGCCTTTCCCGAAGTCGTGATGGTGAAGCCCAGTATGCCCTTGTGCCCGCACACCAACTTGCCCTCGGTCGGCTCGCCGAAGATGACGACTTCGTACTGCGGGCGGTCCTCGAGGGCCGAGAAGGCGCGCATGCCGTCGCCGCCCGTCTCTTCGCCGACGACGAACAGGAGTGATATGTCGTCGTGCAGCTTCTGATTTAGGCTCTGGACCGCGATGATTTGCGCGGCGACGCTGGCTTTAGCGTCTACGCTGCCCCGGCCCCCGATCACGTCCGATGTCTCATTGTAGTAGTACGGCAGGAAGGGGGGTACGGTGTCGATGTGCGATGATACGAGGATTGGGGTTTCGCGCTTCTTGCCGTATGCGAGGAGGTTGTAGCGTTTGGGCGCGACTTCTTGGAGCTCGACGGTGAACTTTTTGTCTTCCAAGTAGGACTTGAGCCATAGTCCAACCTTCTTCTCCTTTTCAGGGGTTGACACGGTTTCGACGAGTTTGCGGTGCAGATAGAGGAGCTCGTTCGAGGTGGCTTTTGGGAGGAGAGGTGTGGAGTCGTGCAAGGGAGCTTGCTGGGTCGCAAAAGAGATGGGTAGGATGGCTATGCAGAACCAAAGAGCGGATGGTAGCATGCTTGGCACCTTTGTCGAGCTTTGTCGAGCTTAATTGAGTGTATGTGTACGAGCTTGAAGATGGAGCTTGAAGCACTTGAAGCTCTGATGACGCCAAGAGCGGGGTTTAAAGAAGGCAATTTGACGTCAGAAAAGCAAAAGCAAAAGGTGCTCTCCCAACGGCGCAGAGGTAGAAGTGTTCAGGGATTAGATCCGGCCTAGTTATACCAGCTATGGAAGTTTCGTATATACTCATACCAAGTTTAATCGTTTCGCTAGCTCAATACGCGTCCGGGCACAACTGTGCAGCAAAATAAGCATTGATTTCCTGATAGAATTGGGACAATGCTGACTAGATCGCCCTCTATACAGGACAGACATGGAGAATAAGGAGTGGGTTATTGTTGAATTGGGAAAGTCTATGAATTTGACGTTTGGAAAGATACACCAACCACGTTGAGAGTTGAATGATCAATATGGGGACGGTGGTGTGGGGTCTTGCAAGCGTCGAGTGCGCAAGAACACCGCTCAGGCTCTCGACAAGTGGGGTTATGCAACAACCCAAGCCCAACGTCTTCTTTACGCAAATGTCCGAGTTGAGTTGCCGGGAAGAAGACTCGCCATCTCGATACCATTCATCATGTATGCATCAAAGCAAGATGAATGGACGCCGATTTGACGCGCTCATCCTCAAAACCCTCACGCGCATAGAAACAGCAATGAATCAATACCCCTCCATCAACCCATGCATGCATTAAAATTTCATAATCTGCGCGCCTATCCAGCGCAAAGTTAGAATCCCGCCAGCAATGAAGCCGATACCCATCTTTCCCCACATTTCCTCTCGTACATTTTACCCATCCCCACAAAATCACACATGACTTGACATTCAAAGCCCCAAAGCCCGGCATCGTCGATGCGGCGTCCAGGATGCCAGTAGAATCACACACACATGATGCAGACGAGATACAACAAGTAGGGAAGGGGGAGGCGGTGGTTACGACGAACCCCACTCATCCCAAACCGCCAATCTCCTCCCAATATTCCCAAAGCATACGCAACTACAAAATAGCACACTCCCCACCCAGGTCACCACGGCTAGTGTCTCGTAGCTCACGACGCCAGCAAAAAGGTCGGTTGGCGCGGTTGAGTCGTGTCCTGCTCCGCCGTGGCTTAAATGCGTAGAGTTGGTGGTTGGCGGTAGCGCGGGCGAGGGCAGGACGTCTGGGTTCGAGAGGAAGATGGAGGTGGTGAGAATGGAGGTAACGAGGAGGGAGAGCGAGAGGCCGGGTTTGCTGCGGTCCAGGATGTACCAGAGCGCTGGGTTGACGAGAGCGAGGGTTAGGGTCAGTTGGAGGGTGGATTGCCAGGGGAGACGGCGCTGTGAGGAGGGTTAGGATGATGAAAGCGGAGATATTGGGATGGCAGGGAAAGGGGGACTCACAATAGCAAAGGCGATGCCGAAGAAGGCGCCGACGCTGCGGACGACCTCGTTCCACTGCTCGCTGAGCGACGACTCTGCTTCTTTTTCTTTGGCTGCTTCCGGTGCACGATGGGCGTTGTGCCTTGCATCCCACAGCACGTCGACGTAGGGCAGTAGGCTGCCAAGCACGACGCCCGCGAGTCCCCAGCTGGCGAGATAGATCCAGCTCTCGCGACCGACGCCGCCGACACGCACTGCGGCCAGTTCGCGCGTGTCATGTAGATGCGACACCAGCACCCCGTACACAAGCCCGAACAAGAACAGCGCACACACCTTGCCCGCAATCGCCGTGGCCCTCGCCAGTCCGTGTCGCGGTCGCCGGATGGTGGGTGTGCTCTGAGTCCTGGGCTGTAACGTGCTGTCGACCGTGCCTCTCCGCGCCAGGCCCTTCATCCTCAACCCGGCATCCGGGCCTCCAACAGACTCCCACCCATTACCACCCATTGCGTAGTCGGCGCTCTTCCTCGCGGGCGTCTCGGCTCCCGTACCCCACGGCGTCTGTAGCTCGCTGCGCTCGCTAGCCGTCGAGCTCCCCGCGTCGTCGTAGATGCCGAACAGCGTGCTGCTCGTCATATTCAGCAGGCTCTTGTTGCGCTCCATGCCTCCCCTATCCGTCCCATATTCGTTTGTGTTGCCATTGCTCGCTGCCCGCGTGCGCAGCAGCCGCGCGTTGAGCTGCGCGAGCCAGTCGCTCGACCCTCCTCCTGCATCCCGTAGTAGTATCGGTGGCGTGCTCTGTTCGAGTGGCTCGCCTGCCTCCTCTGGTACGAGGTCTTCGGCCCTCGAGATGGCAAAGTCGCGGCGTGGGATGGGTCGGTAGATGTGTGGGTGCTGCTGCGTCGCCGAGCTCATGAATGGCTGGTCCTCGGCCATGTTTCGCCGAGGATGATCGAAATGGAAATGCGGTCGCGTATGGTCGCTCCTTCCCTCTCTTTTCCCCTGGACCTTTTTTGGGTGGTATTACAAGAGTCGAAGAAAATACAAGGCCTTTTTTCCCTCCCGCCCAGAATGAATGCAAATGCGAAAAGGAACGAAGAGATGGGGTCACGAGCGGCGAATAAACCCCCTCTTTCGTCCCCGCCGGTTAGCCAGATTGTTGCTCTTCTCCAAACGGACGATCAGTCGAGGGTGTGTGGCCGGGGGTGTCGCTCTGGAGGCGGGTGCACGTGGACGTCAGATTTCCGCGCTTGGCTGCGTGCAGGATGGGCATTCGACGGAGCCGCTGCGTCGCCTCATTAACGGTATATATTTATATGCTTTGAAATGCGGCCGGGGCAAGTCGTTGGGACAAGTGAGGGGCCTTTCTCCGCTCTGCAGGGCCAAGGCGACCAAAGTTTCGTCTGACGTTGTGATGCATGCCTCGATATGTATGTCAATAAGCTCTGAGCATGTGAAAGTCGGCCTCAGCTCCGCTCCGGCATATGCTCCACCGAGCTTCCGACGGGCACATCGCACCCACTGGTACACCTTCATCATGGATGGCCTTTTTGTGTCCTAATCTACACATATAGCTGTGGGACAAGTCTAGATCGTTGTAGCAGCCACTGCTCCTGGCTTCGTGCGACTGTCCGATTTTCCAAGGCTTTGGCTGCCCATAGCCTCGCCACACCTTTCCCCCCTCTATGCTCGAGATGCTGGCCTAGCAGCTACACGCAAGAAATGCTCAAGAACAAGACCAAATGCATACTTCCTTGCAGAAATGCAGCGCGTGCATCTTCATGTTCATTTCGCCGTCCGCCACCCCTCGATTCCTTCACGGCGTGACCTTTTGCACTCTAGCTTTTCAATCCTCCAATGGTTGAAGAATGTTGCCACTGGGGACCGTCAGTAACCCTGGTACCCGGTTGGAAGGAATTGGATGGTGACACTTACGAAACAATGTTGGCCCACCCGATAAGTCTGCAACCAAAAGTTAGCGTGCGTCAGCCGCATCGGGGGTTGGACGCTTACCTCCAGTGCTTCTCAATGCGTCGAGATAACGCCACCTTCTCACCAATCTCGGTACACGCAGGGGACGTGAGGGACAGACGGGCGGCATCCGCCTTGACGGCAATGACCTTGGCGCCCGTTGCCGTGGAGCCAATGTTGACCATCTAAACGTGTATTAGCCAAGGACTTGATACGTTTCACATGCAACTTACAAGGACTTCGTTCTTCGCCAGCTTCGCCACCTTGGCCTGCTTACCATCTGCCGTCTTGACACCGAGCAACCTTCGCAGAAGAAAGTAGTTTACTTCGAGCTCAGTGTAGATGTTCGGAAGATGTCCGCGCAGGCCCAGCACGAAGCCGACGAGACGATCTGCACGGCACAAGGTTGGGTCCACTCGAGTACCGACGCCTGCCTTTTTGTTAGCTCATTTCAGAATAGGGAACTTGCTTTGCGACGCACCAATAAGCCCGCCAGGCACAGCAAATTTAAGATCGTTGTGCTCTGCGAACAGTGTCACCACCCTCGAGTAGATGGGCTTGCACTGAATCTTGCCAGTGCTGTCTTTTGACACAATGCCCGGCCTGATCTCAATCTCGTCGCCCAACTTTAGCACGCCCGTCAAGATACTGCCGCCAGCAACACCACCTTTGAGCTCCTCAATCTCGGCACCTGGCTTGTTCACGTCGAATGATCGGATGACAATCATGTGGGGTTTCGCTGTGAAATCTCGGATTGGAACAGGAATCTTGGAGACTAGGTGTTCGTTGATGGCATCAATGTTGAACTTGAGCTGAGCTGAGATGGGAATGATGGGCGAACCGTCGGCGACTGTTCCCCGGATGAACTTGAGGATCGATTCGTAATGCGTGGCAGCATTGTCTTCTCGCATCAGGTCGACCTTGTTCTGGAGGATGATGATGTGGCTCAGCTTCATAATCTCAATGGCAGCGAGATGCTCGCTCGTCTGGGGCTGTGGGCATGTTTCGTTGCCGGCAATCAGAAGCAGTGCAGCGTCCATGACAGCAGCGCCTGACAACATGGTGCTCATGAGAATGTCGTGGCCGGGACAGTCGACAAACGAGACATGTCGCAGGAGCCGGTAGCGACCGCCACATCCTTCGCGTTCGCAGGGCGGGTCTACCTCCTTGTCGCTCTTGTAGGACCTATAGCACGTTGGCCGCGGGCACTCTTCGTTGTCGCACTTGTAAATCTTCGCGTTGGCATATCCGAGCTTGATGGTGATGTTTCGCTCGAGCTCGTTTTTGAATCGGACCGTCTGGACGCCGGAGATAGCCTTGACCACGGTGCTTTTCCCGTGAGCGACATGCCCTATCGTTCCAATGTTTATCGTGGCCTGGCGGGATATGATCTCGGGGGAAATTGGAGTGAGGGTCGACAGATCTAGCGTGCTCGGGTCTGGTTGTTCGCTGTCTCGCGTGAGCCCATGTCAACAAGTTGTGAGGCGGGGGTCTCTTACGGCAGGTCTGGCCTCTGCTCGGGAGGCAGCACCTCTTTTGCCTTTTTCAGCGCAGACTTTGGCTGGACATCCTCAATCTCGTCGGGCTCGGAGGCTATGCTCTCGTCGTCGCGGTGGTCCGAATCGGAATCCATGCTGGGTGGTTGGCGCTTCGAGCTGTCTCTTTCGGCGGCGGCGGATTTTCCCAGCTGAAATTTGCTTGGTGAGGACGTAGTTGAGATTTGCGAATGTTGCGGGGTTGTTGTGCAGAGGCAGGCGTCCGAAATGAAAACCCACACGCAGTACAGGCGAAAATGCCAGCGCCATGACTCAAGGCTGCCCTGCGAATCGCGGGGCGCCCGGCCAAACGTCAAGCCGCGCCGAGAGGGCCTACAAAATCTTTCGCCCGTCGCCCCTGCTTCTCTTCTCCATGAACAACGCAAATTCATAACACTCACGAAAAGCATTTTCGATTTGAGAACCCGCTGCTCTCGTGGCAGTGCGAGGTTCCATGAGAACGAAAACCGTCTGTGAAGTGAAGAGCGACAGCGGTTGATCTTGGGTGCGGTTTCTTCCTGCTTCTCAGAAGCAGTGGAGGAGAGCGCAATGATTGGCCATACATTCCAAGATTTTGAAGAGATTGTATGAGACGTTTGTTGTATTAGTGCCCCGTTCGTTCTGGTATGCTTCAAGCCGTGCTTCCAGCCTGTCCAGCAGTCACATCAATTACCGTTGTCTGCGGCCGGCTCGATTGGTACCATTGCAGCTTCTGATGACTCGCATTACGCGTTCAATATCTGATCATCGATCGAGACATGTCTGCGCTTGCTTGCTATAGGTCTGCTAACGTCGAGTCGAAGGAGGCCGGCGTATCAATCACCCAATTGCACCTTCGACGTGTGCTGCAATGCAGGTTAATGAAGCACAGCGACTCGTCTCACCTCATTCTCACAGACACAAAGGCGGTCGATCGATCAAAGTGTTTGCAATTCATAGTTCAACGTAAAACTCCCCAGGCCATATCGCACGTCAATTCTCCCAAGCACCCGCACAAGGTCTCACTGAACGCCGAGTTTCGCCATGCTCATGCACCACCCTGCAAGGTTGCTCCCTTCATCTCGCTGTCGCATCTTAAAAGTCATTGTCATCATCCATGTCCTCGTCGTTGTCGGCGTTGATGAACACCAGCCGAGTACCTTCGCCGACTGTTTGCCAGACCTGTACGCATTCGTTAGCATTCGAACAATAATTGAAGACACCGCAAACTCACATCCAACAGCGTATACTCTTCGATTGCTTGCTCGAATTGATCCGCCGTGAAGCCCTTTGCCAGGACCCTCTCCCTGACACGACGAAGATCAAGCTCGTCTCTTCCGCCGTCGGCAATGGTCGCAGCGCCGCTGGCTTCCATATTCTTGATGAGTTGGTAAATTTTGCTGCTGGGGGTATGGTCCTCCCTCCGGCCCTCGTCAGTGTACAAGCTCGCCTTGCTGACTTCGATAAGCCTAAGAGCCTCGTCTACGTCCTCGCTAATGACCTCGTCGGCGAAACGCAGACGGGCCAAAGCTTGAGACAAACGCAGCACACCAAGTAGAGTACGAGGCGAGGTATGGGTAAAGTTCTTCTTTGTGTTCTCGTCACGTTTTTGCTGCTGTCGCATGCGAACGTAGGCGCCAACCATGTAATCCGAGACTTCTTTTGGCACGACAGGCCGGTACGACCGGGCTCGAGCGACCCATTGTCGAACCTCTGCAGGCGTAAAGACGACACCGCCAGGTGCCTCAGGGTGGGCATTGTGCATATGGACGTGGGTGACATGGCGAGCAAGTTCTTCGTCCGAGTCTCGCGCCGGAGTGTCCAGGATAAGGAACAGGACGTCGAAACGCGATAGGAGTGCGGCAGGGAGATTGATGTTCTCCACTGGAGAAATACGAGGATTGTAGCGTCCGTATAGAGGATTGGCTGCAGCCAGTATCGATGTTCGAGCATTCAGAGTCGTCGTGATTCCGGCTTTGCTTATGGAGATGGTCTGCTGTTCCATCACTTCGTGGATAGCAGTTCGATCAGAGTCATCCATCTTGTCGAACTCGTCAATGCAGCACATGCCGTTGTCGGCCAAGACAAGAGCACCGCCCTCCAACACCATCTCGTCTGTAACGGGATCCCGCATCACGGCCGCCGTCAAGCCAACGCCACTGCTGCCACGGCCTGTTGTGTAGACGCCACGGGGGGCGACTTTGGTTATGTACTTTAGAAGCTGAGATTTGGCAACACCAGGATCTCCCATCAGGCAGACGTTGATGTCGCCACGAATACGCATACCGTCGCCCACCTCCTTTGTGACGCCGCCGATCAGTTGCAAAAGAAGAGCCTTCTTCACATCAACGTGACCAAAGATTTCTGGCGCAATTGACCGCGAAAGGTACTCGTACAGCTGACCAGATCGCTCGAGCTCGTTCATTCTCCGCAGTGTCGGCTGGGCCAGCACAATGTCATCATATGCCTTCTTGTGCTGGATGACGTGTTGCGCCTCAAGATATGTGTCCGTAAGCAGACCCGCACGTATGGCCTTGAATCCCGTATATGGCGTGGGGAGGAAGATTCCGGCAACATCGATGACGTCTCCAGGGTTGATTTGTCGAACCAGCGCACCGTGGCAATGAATTGTGAGCTGTCTCGGAATATGGCCAACCGGTACCTGATCAGCCATTTCTTGAATTTTGACTTCCTGAAAGGGGAGGAACTTGGACGCGCGTGTTGACAAAAACAATTGACCCTTGCTATTGTTCTTTTTGCACTCTTCAGAGGGGCATTCCACCATGGGGGTGAATTGCTTTGTGGTAACGGGCTGAAAGATCTCGCACCCGCAACGGTCGCAGGAGTAGGCATTCACCTGCACTGAAGGCTTGACATCTGACACTCTTGTCGAGATTCCACGGACAGTGATGAGGTGACCAAGATGTTCGCCTTTGACATTACGCACGGCCAAGGCCTTCATGCTACGCTGACTGCTTGCCCCCGAAGGTATCCTAGGTTTGAAGTTGAGGGTGTAGCGGCGCGTCAAGGCGGGGGGGAAAATGGACTCGGGTTCAGGTTGGGCGCCTTCTTCGCCTCCCTGCAGCTCTTGCATCCGCTCGTTGCGCTTCGATCGCTGAGTAATTATAATATCGATGACGTCGTCCTTGAAGCTGCTGGGATTAGCCCATGCTATGATATGACTCTTGGGATGTATCGTACGTTGGATCTTGAGATGGCTGGGGAAGGGCCTTGTCCACTGCTCGGGATAGGATCTCAATGTAGTGGTGCGCATTTCGCTCAATGGATTCGATAAGCTTCAAATTGTGTTCGTCATCCGTCGTTGCCTTTTCGTACTACTTCTCATCAGCGTCACTACCATCAAGGCGAGCGGGGAACCACTCACGGCCTCTAGATCATTCAGATCTATGACGATGTCTGTCTGCACGCGATCCGCCACGTCTTGCAGAACCTGCATGTACTTCAACTTGCCGTGGCGATTGCGTTGCTGCGATGCGCCTGGTGCTGGGCCGTCCGAGTCGTCCATCATATCGTACTCATCGCTGTCCCCCGCGCCGTTCAGGTTCAGGCCTTCCAACTGCTCGGCCGCTTCCGTCGAGGTCGATTTGAAGTTTTTGAGGAAGTCTACAAAGGCAGCTACACGATAATGGCGTTAGTTAACGGCTGTCGTTCTGTTTTGTACCTGGTTTACGAACCTTCCTGCTCCTCGTAGTTGACGAGCAAGCGCTCAGTGAAGAGCGCCATGATTGCTCAAAGGCGAATTCAAGCGGATCAGAGCGATAAATGCTATATCTAGGGACGCTGAGCGGGAGAGTGTCGGCGGCAGCAATGGTGAAGGAGGGGGGGCTGGCCATGCGAAAGCTCGAAGCGCGTTCGCGTCGCGTTTTCGACAGGGGCAGAGGGGTCTCGCGCCTGATTGGCTGCTCGTGAAGCTGGTTCTGCCGTCTGTGACCGCTTCCAGTCCACCAGTTCGGATGGCCGACAACCTCGGCATGGGAGCTGCATTGCGCCTGTGCTGCTGCTAACCATCTGTTCCTCCAAGCTCCTCTCATCTCAGCTATGCCTCCCCCCGCCAAGGTTGTGAGCGCTGAGGTTGCCCTCCAGCAATCGCTCAAGAATTGCCTCGTCAACCTCCCTGGTTCTCTCGTTTCGGTTCTAGTAAATGCGAATACGGTAGGCACAGCACTTTGTCTTCTGCAGTATTTTCTCATGGTTTCCAGATTGCACAGAATGTCGTCGTCGAGTTCTCATACCGGCAACCGCCCCCTCCTGGCGTGTCCGATGCCAGAACCTCCACGCCCCTGCGATCTGTGTTCTTGGGATGGACGGGCATGCAAAGCAAGCGCAAGCTGGCCCCGGTAGTGAGCCGCGATGGGCTAAGCGGAACAAGAGGTGGTCCCGCAAGTCGAGAGCAAGACATATCTACTGTAGAGGTGGACACAACCTTTGCTCGACTGATTGGCCTCGTCGAAGGCCAGAAGGTTGGAATACTGCTGCACGTCGACCCTCCGCAGGCGCACACCATCAACATCGAGCCTTTGACGCCGGTAGATTGGGAAATGATCGAACTTCATGCCCAATTCTTGGAGCTCAACTTTTTGTCTCAGATACGAGCGCTTCCCAATCCACAGGCCCAGTCTGCTCATCCGTTGACTCTCCACCTATCGCCCACGACCACCGCAAATATCATAGTCACATCTCTTACGCCATCCCAGCCTGCTACCTCCCTCTTTGTAAAGATATCCTCCGACGCCGAAGTCATCGTGGCGCCAAAGACTCGCCAAAAGGCCGAACGGAGCTCGACGCGTGAAAGTCGAAGCGTCGGTGGCCAATCTAGGAAGAGCGGGAAGAGTGCTGCAAGCACAGTGAGGCGGCGGAGTGGACGCGACGAAAATGCGAGTCGCGGTGCTGTATTCCTCCGAGGTGTCGACCGTGTAATCGCCGAAGAGTGGTTTGATGAAGCGGAAAATGCCGATGAAGAAGGCCTCAAGTTATGGATGGACAAGGATGTCATCTTCACAAAGCCATTCAGGGGCGTTACTTGGGTGTCCGTGGCCGTTGTCAAACCCGCAGGTTTGCAAGAGCCAGTAGACATGCAAAAGGAGCAAGAGCAAGAGAAGTTCACTGCCCGAGTAGTTGCAAAACTCGAAACCTGGGAAGACGCTCCAGACAGTCGCCATGTGGCGCTGTCTACGGACTTGTGTAAAGTGTTAGGGCATGAAGGTTTTGTCGGTGGTCTCGTTCGCGTTGAAGCTGCGCCCAACCAGACCACCAAACCTTCCTCCCTAGCGAAGTCGCAGGATCCAGATTCCAAGGCCCAGAAATCGAAAGAATCTGTGGTGAAGACAGTGAGGATATTACCATTCTCAGACGCAAGTGCCCAAATGAATACGTCCCTCAAATTCGGTGGAGAATCGAAGCCAGAGCGCGAGGAGGCTATTCAAAGGATAAAGGCCATGTACGGAAGGAAATATGGACTCCTTAACGGACCTATCACTGACGGCATGGTGTTGCCTCCTCCGTCTGATGCGGTTTCTGGGTGGCAAGGCGGCATCGTTCGGTTCGATCCACCTGCACAACATGCAGGTGTATCCTGGGTATTCTTCCCGGAACGAAAGCCACCCCTTGAGCTTGGTGGGGAGATTCAGAGGCCGATCAACCTACTCAAAGGGTCGCAACAAGGAGACCCGCTTCCTACCATGCCACCGAAGTTGGTGGGGATCGACTCCCTGGTTGATCAGTTGAGATCACATCTAACGCATCACTCTTCCGTACTACTCACAGGTGGACTTGGTGCTGGGAAATCCAAATGTGCTCAGCTTCTTGCTCACCAATTGCGCACTGAGTACCTTTTCAATACCATCTACTTTCCTTGCCAAAAACTTGTTACGGATGAGACAAGAGTTGCAACTATCAAGGAGACGCTGAACAGATTCTTTGCATCTGCATCATGGGGCGCTCGGCAAGGAGGTAACGCCGTGATCATTCTTGATGACCTCGACAAACTCTGCCCCGCCGAAACAGAACTTCAAGTCGGCAATGAAAACGGTCGCAGCCGTCACGTCAGCGAGAGCATCATCTCTATGGTGAGACAATACTGCTCAAGAGATTCGGGAGTAGTTCTGCTAGCAACCGCCCAGAGCAAAGAGGCGCTCAACACTGTCATCATAGGAGGTCACATGGTTCGAGAGATCATTAGTCTAAAAGCGCCTAACAAGGATGGAAGGAGAAGGGTCCTAGAGATGTTGGCGCATCAAGACGAGAAACCCAAGGATCCTGATGTGCAGTCGAACGGCATTCCCGGGCATGCGTTTCCTCCTTCACCCTCGACAAGTCGGCCTAGTACTGGACATCGAAGCCAGCCCAGTACCTCCAGCCAACATCTTCATGAGCCTGAATCAGATGGATGGATCGTCGACTCTGCAATCGACTTCCTGGATATAGCAGGCCAGACAGATGGTTACATGCCAGGAGACATTGTCCTTCTCACGTCTCGCGCCAGGAATGAAGCTCTTATTCGATCAGTAAGCGATTCGTCGAATTCTACCTCGATAACACTTACCAGAGACGACTACACTCGAGCACTGGCCGGGTTCACCCCGGCGTCACTTCGCAACGTAACTCTACAATCTTCGACTACAAAATGGGATTCCATCGGCGGCCTCCATACCACGCGTCAGACTCTCCTCGAAACTCTTCAGTACCCAACCACTTACGCCCCCATTTTTGCTCAGTGTCCTTTGCGCCTCCGTTCGGGTCTGCTTCTCTACGGCTACCCCGGATGCGGCAAAACATTGCTCGCGTCCGCTGTGGCCGGCGAGTGTGGTCTCAATTTCATCTCCGTCAAGGGCCCCGAGATTCTAAACAAATATATCGGGGCGTCCGAAAAGTCTGTCCGTGACTTGTTCGAGCGCGCAGAAGCCGCCAGGCCGTGCGTCCTGTTCTTCGACGAATTCGACAGTATCGCTCCGAAGCGCGGACACGATTCTACAGGCGTAACAGACCGTGTTGTTAACCAGCTCCTTACGCAGATGGATGGTGCAGAAGGCCTTTCAGGTGTATATGTTCTAGCTGCTACATCAAGGCCTGATCTCATTGACCCCGCACTTCTGCGACCCGGACGTCTGGACAAAAGCTTGATTTGTGACATGCCAAATCTGGAAGAGCGAATTGACATCCTCAAGGCTGTGACGCGGAAACTCCGACTAGCGCATTCTGTGTTGCAAACAGGCAATGAGGGCGAGAACCTGCGAGAGATTGCACAGAGAACCGAGGGCTACTCGGGTGCGGATCTACAAGCTGTTGTCTATAATGCGCAGCTTGAAGCCATTCATGATGTCCTTGGAGACACCGAACTAGGAGACCCTACCAAGGGCGGGACAAAAAAAGAGGGTGCTTCGAGCGAGGCTACCAAGGGAGGACGGATACCAGAGTTCACGCACTTTCAATTTGGAGACGCGGACACAACGCCCGGTGACTCTGACAAGTCTCTCCCGTCATCGCAACTCACAGAACGCGCCATGATCGCTCAGAAGATCACAGCGCTCCAAGCCATCAGAAAGAAGCAGAAACAAATGCAGCATCCGAGACCTGGCTCGGGTGACAAGGATGACATGATCAAGGAAGAGACGGAGAGGACCGAGCCAGAGATCGAGTGGAAGCACATCGAAAGCTCGCTGTCTACCACGCGAAGCAGTATCTCAGCACAGGAAAGGAGAAGGTTGGAGGGTATCTATAGCGAGTTTGTGGACGGAAGGAACGGGGATTTGCCGAGTGGGCAAGGCGGGACTGAGATTGGCGGACGCACGAGTCTGATGTAGGAAGAATGGGTGTGTTGGAAATATTGTACTTGAAAGTGGTCCCCCAAGACGCCGATTAGCATAGTGATTGCGAGTGCAAGATGGCATTTTGGTAGGATCAGGGTTCCGTGCGTGTACAAAAGTAACATTGCCAATCCACCAACCATGTTGGTTTACACATGTGTCCTCCCCTCTAGCTTGCCCTCTCCTAAGAGAAGTAGACAGACCCAACGGTAGTGTACAAGGCCTCGCCGGCTCTCCCTCCCAATCCTCCACCACTCCACCGTATCAACACCTCCCTCGCTCCTTATTTCCCAACCACGCTAGCCGCCTTGTCCACAACCTCCTGTCCCACCTCCTTCCCCTTGAGCGCCAACTCCCGGCCCCCAAAGTTCCAGTACTGCAGATACCTGTACCCCTGCACAAGCTGGCTCGAGCAATTCACAAGATGGCATCCGAACAGCAGGTAATTCCTCGGGGTCACGGCGAGCGAGTAGCGCATGAAGACGGCGGAGTAGCAGGACAGGGCAGCGGTCATGCGGCCGGAGATACTAGACGATGGATTTGCGTCAGCGAGGGTGAAGCGGTGGAGAAGGAGCAAGGGGGCAATACATCTCCGGGTCCTTTGACATGTCTGCGACGGCGGCGAGCGGGATGCCGAAGTTGGAGGCCGGGCCCCAGAAATCTGCGCGCGAGGTGCATTAGCAAGCAGTGTGCGAGTAGGTGGTGCAACCCAAGAGGCTCGGCGGCGTGGGTGATGCGCGGTGGTGCAGGCGGAGCTTCACGAGCTTCGGAGTCACAGAGCGACGGTCGGGGAATTGGGGGGTGAGGATCACGTACGGGTCGAGCAGAAGTAGTCGAGGTACTTGTTTGAGCGAATCTTCGCATTGAGGGCTTTGACGGCGGCCGCCATGGTAGAGGATTAGAGATTAGGAGGAGTGGAGAGTTTGTGGACGGGGTGGGAAGACTGAGAGGGCCGGAGCTGCGATCTTTTGGTGTTGAGCGTTGCGGTCGGCGCGGAATCGGATCGGGGATTATGGAGCCGCTGTCGGGTTTGGGAAAAGCGTCACGTGAGTCGGTTTTCAGGCACATCTCGTAATTGGGGAGCGCTGCATGGAAAGTGCAAAGGGCTTTTTCATTGGCTAGGGCAGCAGATTCCTGATTCTGTGCAAGTGTATTCCGCTTGCACAAAGTGAACCTTCCACTGCTGTCGGTAGTTGCTTTCGTTGGGAGTTGATCTCCTCATAGAAGCATTCATGAAGTCGGACGATTTTCCACCTCCAGCCCTTCTCCAGTTTACGCCAGCCTCCTCGGTGTGGGGAAAAGGTATCAAGCAACCCGAATCACGTGCTTCGGTCTCTTTTTGTGAAAGGCCGTTTTCAAGTACTGACTTCGTTGTACTTTGTTGTTGCAATGTACGGTCGAACGGTGCTCAGCGTCCAGGGAAGCCTCCTGGTGGGAAGCCACGTCCAGGACCTGGTGGACCTCCGCCGAAGTTTCCTGGTGGGCCACCAAAACCTCCTGGCGGGCCTCCTGGCGGGCCGCCGAAGGGAGCTTGATGTTTGTCAGCGAAGTTAACTAGAGACGGATCAAACTCCGACGAAGAGCAAGCCTGTGGTCGCCTTCATCTGCAGCGGACGAGGACTGAGGATAGTGAATATGAAACTTACGCGGGCCTCCAGGGGGACCACCGCGACCAGCAAATGGTGGTGGGCCGCCGAAGTTGCCTGGTGGGAAGAAACCTGGTCCAGCTGCTCCAGGGACGGGCCCTGTCAAGCCAGAAGGCATGCCACGTCCCGTTGGTCGACTCATGCCAGGTCCAGCAGCGAGCGCAGCAGCAGTAGTGGTTCCGCTTGCTCCACCTCCCATGCGAGCGGCTGGATCTGCAGGTGGCGGTCCGTCGACTGAGAGCGAGACAACTTGAGCTCCGCGAATGATTGTGAGTCCTATGGCGCGGCGCTCTTCGGTCTCGGTCAAGGCGGCACCGGGGACGCCTTTGCCAGCCCTCCGGCGCGTGCGACGGAATTCCTCAGTGTCAGCTAGAACGAGATTCATGTGCTACACAAATATTAGCAAAGCGACAAGAGAAAGGACCAAAGCAGTCGTACCTTATCGAATGCGAGCATTTGACCCGTCATCTGACGATTATCTTGGAGGGTGACGCGCATGCGATAGTTGATCTGCGCTGTGTAAGCCTGCGGTCGCCAGCAGGAAGTCGGGTTACTTACGAGGTTTTGCTATACACGAGTTAAAAATGACGGGAGCAGCTAGATAGCGTTACTTACCATTTTACCTTGTCGATTGGCTGCCGCCATGATTCGTGCGGTGCGTCCGAAGACGACTTGAGAGCTCAGTGGGGATCTGAGAGTTCGCGAGAGGTGACCGGTCGAGTGTTGGCGTTGGGGGTGGGGGAGGAAAGAAGCTCGGTGCCTATGCGCGCGGTGAAGCTCGAGAGAGCAGCCGCCAAGTTTTTGCGGCTCGTGCACTCGGCTAATGCTTGGCGCAACTCCCACTCAGAGACCAAATTGTCGCCGAAACTCAACCTCAGCGTCCACTTCGACCATCACCCACCCCCAACTAACCCCCTCCACAGCGCTCACAATGGTACGCCCTGCACTTCCAGATGCACCATGTTGCATTCATGCTGATTCCCTCTCTAGGCCGAAGGAAAAGCCTCCAACCCCATGCGGGAGCTGCGCATCCAGAAGCTCGTCCTCAACATCTCCGTCGGCGAGTCTGGTGATCGCTTGACCCGCGCAGCCAAGGTGCTCGAGCAGCTGTCCGGTCAGACGCCCGTCTACAGCAAGGCCCGCTACACTGTTCGTACTTTCGGCATCAGGAGGAACGAAAAGTAGGCAGCCCAGGATTGAGTTTGATAGGGGGCTCAATGGCTTACAACATCATCAGGATTGCCGTCCACGTCACAATCCGAGGCCCCAAGGCCGAGGAGATTCTCGAGCGCGGTCTGAAGGTCAAGGAATACGAGCTGCGCAACCGCAACTTCTCCGAGTCTGGCAACTTCGGCTTCGGTATCAGCGAGCACATCGACTTGGGCATCAAGTATGACCCTAGCATTGGGTACGTCGGCGCTGAATAGTGTTTTGAGGCTGGGCTCGTTGCTAACTTAAACAGTATCTATGGCATGGACTTCTACTGCTGCATGACCCGACCAGGCGAGCGTGTTGCCAAGCGTAGGCGGGCGAGGAGCAAGATTGGCGCTTCCCACCGCATCAACAAGACCGAGACGATCAAGTGGTACAAGAACCGATTCGAGGGTATCGTGCGATAAGTGTGTCGCCGTCGACGGGGAATGGGTGAACAGCGGTGGACGTTTAAGACGACTTTCTGCATCTTAGGTGGGATCCACGGAGTCCAGGTGTAACTAAAACAGCAAGCATCTTGCGGCCTATCAATGGAGCAGACTTCGCTCTTTTGAGCGTGCGTCTTGATCACACCACAATGGAGGCTTCACTTGGGTGAATGTGCCGCTTAACCATTGGTGATCTTCCACTTGTTGTCCGTGAGGCATGTCCGCTTCTATCGTGAGTAGGCACTGCCAGATTGCCTTGATATAAGCCTCCGTATGTGCAACCGAGGTAGGTCTATTGGCATGAGCTTCGCCACACTGGCACACACGTCCTGCACCATGGACTGCCTCCTCTCAGCCTCACCCTTCGTTTCAAACGTGCAAAGCCCTCCTTTGATCTGCAGGATTATCTGTCGTGCCTCCGGACATTTTGTGCAGACGTTTCGTTCATATTGCAACCTGCATGAACGCCTGCGTCAGCAATCCTCCGTTTCCAAAACCGATGAAACGACGGAAGAGAAAGGAATGCCCAAGCCTCGTCATGAACGTTCAAAGTGGGGTCTGTCTCTCGCTCGGATCATTTGCATCGGAAAGAAATCGTTGTGCATGGGTGTCGAATGTAATACCCACCTCGACCAACCTCACTCAGATTGCGCATAGCCGAGAGACGTTGTAATCCAACTGCTACTACGTGCCAACACAACCGCACATAGACATCTCCTTGCGTATCACCGCTATGACACTGTCTCACTCAATGCATTCCGACTTGCCCAACGTGTAAAGTCTACTAAATCGTGCACACTTTCCCGATCTGCCTCACACCCAACCAGCCCGCGTATCCCACCATCCAAATTAGTAGCAACCGCACCACCTCCACCCTTTGCCACACCGTAGATCCAGCTCCTACTCGTCAAAGACGCCCGTGTCCACCGGCTCCCCAGAACCCTACAATCCCCTCCGCCTCCAGCGCAAGTGCTTACACAAGCGACGTCCGGAGCATTCCCCACGCCCGCACACTCCGCAAGGCCTGCCTTACATACACACACACACTTACGTGGGCACGACGCCATTTTCAGGCCCTCCTCAGGCCCGCCGCCAAACGACGTAACTCGCCGTCTCGCTTTTTACCAATCTGAGTATTCTTCTACGTGATCATGGTTATTTGGATGGGAAGATCATTGGGGTGGGGGCCTGAGGATATCGGTCATGTATGTATGAGGTATGCTGAGAAAAGGCAAGTAGTGTGAGAGAGCATCCATGCATCCAACTCGCGTGCCGCCAAAACCATCACCGACCCCTCGGACACATTTTCCATTTCCCAAAAGCACCACGCGTACGGTACAGTACACGTTGCGAACCCCCTCGCGTCGGGGAAGCACGCCGGGCGGCTACGCGCCCGTCTTGCGTAGTCCAGGTAGGCGGGCGCTTGCTTGCCCGATCTACTGTGACTGACTATGCGTGTGCGCGCGGCCGCATATGAGCGGCCGTCTCAATTCCAATTATCAATTTTTCGCAATAGTGAAATCGAGGGCGTCTGGGGTAGCCGCCGCTGTTGCAGAGACGGTAGCGTGGAACCTTTTGGCGTGGAGGAGGGCGAGACGCTGTGATGGATAATTTGCTAATGCCCAAATGCAATTACACGTTATTCATGCAATGCGACAGCTTAGCGTACTGACGAGAATCACGAACACGAGAATTTATGAAAATGTATGTGTGTGTGGTTGATTGATCTGATTTGATTCGTCTTTTCTCATTCACACGCCTCTCTGCGCTTCGCTACGTGCGATTAATCTGTACAGTAGTCGCCTCATCTCTGCTACACACTAGCCCCCCCCCTTCACACCCTCATCCCTTTTCGTCCGTCATAGAGAACCAAACAGGAGAGGCATCAAAAGGTATCAAGCATCCCAGAAAGACCCGAGTGTCCAACACCAGAGAATAAGAAATCTGTCGAAATTATCCGAAACGATCGATGGATATAAAAGGAAAATAGGGCCAAGGCCCAGAGTGAGAAAATTGGTTCATGTACAGTTTCAGCCCGGGATCCAGCCAGCACTTGACCTAGATCCAGAGGTGAGAGGGAAAGGAAAACGAAAAACGCCACCAGTGCTTCTTTCTTTACGACGCTTTTTACTTTGGGCCCGACACAGACGGTCCAAAATCGAAACCCTGTGCGGTGGGAGTCGGTTGTGGAGCTTGTGCTGGGGCAGCGTAAGCGCCGGGGATGGGCACAGCGGCGTACTGCTGCTCGCCCGGTGCGGCTGGGACGTGTTCGTTATCCCTCTCATGGAATCCAGGGGAGGCGAGAGGAGGCGATACTGTGTTTGACCTCGCTGGTGCGTCGAAGCCGTTTTGCTCGACCTGAGGTGTTGCGCCTTGGACCTTGATGGGTGGCGCCTGGAGCGAGAATGGCTGAGGCGCCGCAATCTGGCGAGCGTACTGCACACTGTCGGACTCGCCATTCTCCGCAGCCGAGTGCGGGTCGACGTAGTTGGGGTGGCCTGGTGGTGGTCGCCAGCCGCCAGATCGTGGAGACATGGGGCCGAATCCGGGAGTGTTGGGAGCGGACTGCGAGCGGAGCTGGGCGAGATAGAGATCCGAGCGGGCCTTGTCGCGGGCTGCCATGGACTTCCTGAGCTTGCGCTTGGACCAGAAGCGGTAGAAGACGATGCCGTAGATGATGATGCAGAGCGTCTCGATGACGACTTCGATGATGGCGCACACAAGGGACCAGTTCTGCGGATGGAGTCAGTTTCAGCGCTACTCGTGTGAGGCTGTGAGCTTACCTGGAGACGGCACATGAGGGCATACGAAACGTCGTTCTCAAAGAGATGCCGTCGCTTGTTGTCCACGCAGGACCAGCCCCACATGTCTTTACCGTTGCCTTGCGATTTACTTTGGTTCAGAATGGCCGCTCCCACTGCCCACATGATGATGCTGAAGATGAAGAAGCCAATAGCAAAGATGGTGTAGTAGGCTGCGACCTTTTCCGCTCTCCTGTGACCTCCTCTCCCGTAGGCGATCAGGACAACGACGGACATTCCTAGCGAGATACAGGCGATGACGAGAAGCGTGATTTGCGGCCAGGTCTTGGTGTTGGCTGCCCATGGCGGGAGGTTGTTCCTGGGAGGTAGATGTCTTGTGGCATTGAAGATGGAAAAGGCGGTCGCCAGCATGGACAGGACGATCAGACTGCATGCAAAGTTGATTCCTCTCAGAAAGATCTTTGCCATGCGTACTCGTATCTTGATTTTCTACTCGCTGTTAGCCGACTCGTGGTGGTTGGGATGGTGATGGCATACCAAATCTGCAGCCTGCTCCTTGTCGGTCGACTTCTCCTGCTTCTCCAATATCTGCTCCTCCCTAAAGGTAGGGCTGAGGATCATGGTCTCCTGCGTCCGCGGTGGAGCACCGGGCGATTTGAGGGCGCTTCTTAGAGGCGTCATGGGCGTTGGCGGTGGGAGGTACTTCTTGTCGGTCTCCTCCATCTCGACGTCGTGGACGTAGCCAAAGCCCACGTCAGACACTTGGGGCTGTGGCCTGTAGTGATTTGTGGGCGGATCTGAAAAGGGCGACCTTGTGTCGACGGGGGAATAGACCGAGGTGGCCTCAGCAAAGCGGGCGATGCGTGGTGTCTTGAGTGATGGTGCGAGCGAGTCTTGAGAAGTCCGTTTGGCGATTCCTACAGTGGGTACCTTCTTATCGTTGGCGGCCATTCTAAGGCGGTTCCAGTTCACAAGACAGAGAGATGACGTGAGAGGATCATTCAAGGCGACAAGCGTGGGAATGAGGACGAGGAGAAAGGGCGATGACGGCAACTTGGATCCAGCCCAGCTTGGACAAGTCGCAGAAGGAAGAGAGACAAAGGACAAAGACGCACGACAGTATTACAATAGAGAGGCCTGCTGGAGAGGAAAGGGAGCTGGGGACAAAGGGCGAAGCGCTGGCCTTTTGTCTGACGGGCGCTTCGACAGGCGAGGCGTGGCTTGGTGCGAGGTGATGGAGCACGGGTCGAGGTGGAGAGAGACGGAATTATGGGCGGCGGGTACTCACCAACGTCTAATGTAGGGCGCCAAAGGCCGCTGCTGCACGAGGGCAGGTTGCGCGCTGATAGGCTGCCAAGGGAGACGAGCAGGTATCGATGGCGCTGGAGGAGGGGAGTGGTGCCCAGAAATAGACGCCCGGGAGAAGGCAATAAACGATTAGAAAGATGCGCTTCTAGGCCGGCGCGGCTGCAGGGCGACGACGAAAAGACGACGAGGCGCTGACAGCGTGCTGGTGAGCCTGATGTCGTCAGCGCTTGGAGAGCGGTGCGATGGCGATGCTGGCGAGGAGAGAATGCGAGTGTTGCTGCTGCTGCTTCTGCCGGCCAGGTCGTATATCTGTGTCGCCGCGGCGGGAGCAGAGGGCCCGCGGCTGGCACAGCGGAGGGACAGAGATTGCTCGTCTGGCAGCGTGTGCTTGATGGTTCCATTCGGAAGCAGACGATGCGCCCAGGCTCGAGGGATGCGATGGCCAGGGCCACGGGTAGAGCACGGCCAATGGGGCGGTAGCGTTTCGCGCTGGCGATTGACAACGGGGCCATGGGCGGCGCTGAGTGGACGCTGAATGAGGGCCCATGTTTCGCCAGGCCCTGCAGCATAAACCAAACAAGCTCGGCGGAAGCGCCAGCAACCTCTGCCCCGCCAATTGCACGTCCACCTGCACCCAAAGACGCCCCCGCAGCGGGCGCCGCTGGGTGGGTGCAGCCCGCCCGCTGGGGACTGCTGGCAGACGTCGAGGGCGCGAGTCGTCGACTCTCGAGTCCGCCGCACCAAAAAGCGAGCCAGCATGGCCGCGCAGTTCCCTCTGCCCGCTCGCAGCCGACAGAAAAGATACATCAGCCAGATTAATTGCCCCAATGCCCCGCGAGCTTGGGGGTCAGCACTGTCGCTGGAGCGGGCAAGGAAGGAGCGGAGCACATGTGCATCCAAGGCATAAAGCCGCCAAAAATCGCTACAACGGCCTCGCACCGCCAGCAAATTATCTCTCCCGGCCAGGGTCGCGCGTGCAGCACTATCGCTCGAGTCGGCCATTTAGCTACATATCGCCCCTCCCGCTAGCCGCATCGGGGCATATCCGTTTTGGCGTGATTTTGGGTGTTTCGATATCTTTCGGGCTATTTTTGGGACATCGCCTCTGCACAGCACCTGCACGGCTGCACTGGCGTCATTCCATGGACAACGTCGTCGTGCGCTGGCTCGTCGACGGGCCTCTGATGCGGTCGAGTCGCTCACCAGTCACGCCACCATGGTGCGAACCACTGCCACTTGGCTTCACAGAGGAAGGAAGGTGCCTCCCTCCAACAACGCCGCAAGCGAAGGCCCGTCCCTTCCGCGGCCATCGCTGCTGTTGGACGCAGGTCCAGCCAAGCACCCACACCCAACCTCGTCTTTCCCCACACATCCTGAGCGACCTTCATTAACGTTATTTTTGTCTGTTCGCGAGCAGGTCCCTCGTCCGGGGCCATGTGTTCGTCGGCCGATCTGCCGCCCGCTCCTTCACCATGTGCGCCTTGGCTATGGCGTTTCGAAACCGACCAGCCCCCATTGGGTCCTCGCTTCCTGCTTTGGCTCACCTCCCTTGCTCGTCGTAGATTGCTCCCAGCCTTCTCTGCTCCCGATTCTGCACTATCCCTCACACCTCGTGGAACCACGCTATCACGTCGCCAGCGCCTACCCAGGAACCAGATCCTTAGCAATATAATTAGCATTTTCAATAACTACTCGCAAGTCTAAATTTCTACAATTTGAAAACCATGAGCGCCAAGCGAATGCATGTGAATACGGATGCAGATGCAGAACAATCATAACCGCCCAAAATCAAAAGCAGGTGCCGTAAATCATTGAAAATCATGGGAGTGTGACGACAAGGAAGAAGACCCGATGCTCCGCGGACCGCTACACGACGCCGTCCGAGTCACTCGGTCCCCTGGCTCGAGCGTTGGACCTATATCTAGATCTCATCGACGCCCTGTGTAGCCCGCCCTGCCGTGCCAGGTTAGCCGCGATACTCGTGCAGGAAGTCATCGTAAGGCTGATAGAAGCTCGTATCCCTCTTTACACTCACGCCCCTGCTCACCCCTTGCCTACCCTCGAGCCCACTGCGCGGTCCTGAGAATAACGGTGCAGGAACCACTCCCTCCCTGGCATTGTCCATCGACTTGGTCCGCCTGCGTGAGCTCGTGCCCGGATTTCCACGTGCGGCTTGGCCTACAGCCTGCGTTAGGTACGGGTAGTGCGAGTCTCGCATGGACACGTCGATGCCCTGGCAGGCGAAGCTGGACTCGGACGAGCTTCGTCGACGATATGGATTGGATGCAATGTTGAAGAACTTACTTAGCGAATTGTCCTGGTAGTTGGCCCACAGGTCTCGCAGGTGATGACTCGACTTGCCCTTCGCCTCACCCGGACGCTGTGGTCGCCATGGAGCTTCCTCGCTCTGCTTGAACACCTTTGGGTTTGCGGGGAGTCCGACCTTGGGAGCAGATGGCCCAGCGCTACCACCTTCACCATTCGTGTAAATTTCCAAGCCGTCGGTAACTACATTGAATGGCCTCGAGATCTTTGGCCTAGTTTGCTGACGATTCTGCTTTGAATGACCCTTACTGGCGCTATTGCCTTCCCGACGATTGAAGAGCAAATCGCTCTTCCCAGCCAACCATATCGACGTGTGAGATTGCTTCCGCACCTTGGCCTTCTTGTTCGGCTTCGTTTTCTGTATGTCCCCAAGCGTTACAAATCGTGGCCCTCTAGGAGAAGATAGGCAAGGGGCTTTACGCAAAGGGCTCTTTGGGGGTGGATTGGGAGCTTCGGGAGAAGCCGGGAGTGTCTTGTTGACTCGAGCCCTGGGCGGAGCATTAAGTACAGGGACCGGGGGAAGAGGCTTTGAAGTGTCCACGTACCTTTCTCGCGTTGTGGTTTCCGCATCGAATTGCACCATCGGAGAAACTGTTAGAGGTAATTCGGCAGACGTGGTCATCAAGACGCTGTGACTCACTTCATCGCTTCTCTGTCTCCTCTGGGTATGGGGCTCTGCTGCTGGGAGCAGCTTTGGTTTTGTGCCGTTGGGGTGACTGATCGCGGGTGTATCTGGTCGCTTGATGTACTGATTTGGTTGACGTTCTGCTCGCTTTCTCGCCTTTCTCTGCTTTCCTGTTCTCCGTACCTGCCACCAGAATTTCTGACCTTCTCCATAGGGCCCCGCCTTATAAATCTCTCTGAATCGGGCCAAAAAGCCGACTTTTCGTGCCTGCATTTTTCGTACCTCCGCATGAGGGTCGTAAGGCTTTCTCCAATTCCATGTCTTCCGTTTCTTTGCGTTTTTCATCTTTGTAATCTTTGGAACCATGACTGAGATCCTAGGAAACTTGGTCATTGTCGTGGATGGTCGGGGAGAAGAAGGTGAGGTCTTCCAGTCGCGGGCGAAGATCTTCGAGGCCGCAATGGAGACAGGACTGTCCCTTTTTACGACCTTTTCATCCACGTCTGATACATCCGATGCGCGTGAAGAACTGCGGCGGGCTTTATGGTCAGCAAGCCAATCGTCCTCATCCTCCCATGATTGTGGGCTGTGAGGGAATACATTTGCGTCCGGGATCTCGTTGACATCGGAAATGCCGGCCTGCACTTTGTAGCCACTGAAGGATCCTGGGCCCGTGTTTCGAGGGGATATCTCGCCTTCCGACGCGTAGTACACAGAAGTTTCTCGACTTATGGGCTGCAACTTCTGCTTAGCGGTCTGAACCTGGCGCTTGGGGCCAGGAGCCTGTCGATAGTACTCGTCTCCGACAGTTACCCACTTACTGCCTTTCGGAGTTTGCGCCATTTGTGAAGGTTCCTGGGTAAATGCATTAGGAACAGTCGGCATTATTGCCTTGGTATCTTGATGAAAATTGCGAGAGAGTGAAGATTGTGTAGGTAGATTTGGAGTGTCGCTGTAGTCAAAGGTTTGACTAGCAAGAGTTGATGACTGTTGTGGCGTTATGGTCAACAATAAGCGCTCCAGAAGTTTTGCCTGCTACGATGGGAAGAGATTCGAATTTGTTGTGTCGAAATCTGACGATACAACTAACAAAGACATTAATGGAACAAGGCTGTGTCAAAAATACCCAATACGGAAATAGTCCTGGCTGTTCGAACAATGTAACAAAGGGACGCACCGCAGCTTCTGCCAAGAAGATTCATGATATCGCAAACCTTTTCCGTCAACAATATAACATGACAGTTTATTTTCTGGCGACCCCTCTTATCATGGTGACTTTTAAACCTGGTTGTGTCTTAAAGATGTGTTGCCATCTCACAAAAAGACGATCAACATGGACAAGATACCTAGCAGCAAGAAGCCGAGGAAGAAGCGAGAATCGTGCTTGAAGATTAGTGGTATGCACACTTTCATCTACTGTTGTAGGGTGCCGTTCGAAGCGCAACGCCGGTGACTGTGACTGGACTGCTAGCGATGCTGGGGTTGTGGTGATGTTTGTAATATCTTCTACTGGTCAGTCTCACAGTAGGATAATAATAGAAAATAAAGAGACTGTAAAGTCCATCCAACCGTAACGGAACAACCGCCGTAACGAAAAAAAAAGAGTACTTTGGCTTGAATGTCGAATAGTGTCAGCACGCCCCTTGGAATTCATATGTTCATCGTTGTATTGCTAAATTTGGGCAATCTCTTATCCTTAAATGCGCCTCCACCTGAAAATTACGCTGATGCTGATGCCTTTCCGCCAAAGTTACGACGGATCGTCTGCAAAGCCTGAACAAGTGCTACTCTCTACGGAGCCATCACGACGCATATACTGATAATAAAAATCATCGAGCGCTTGCACATGCGCGTTAGACTTAGATAATATCACGAAGGAGTAATATTTAGCCGCATGGCCGCGAGTGGTGATTGTTTTGCGGGGGTCCCAATCTCTGTCGGTACTTCCAAGGAGCAGCGTCCAATGAGGGCATAGACTGACCTCTGCTGAGGTAACCTAGGCATCTTGCGTTAACTGAAGAGGTTCTACGGATATGGAGGATCCCGAGCCAATCGTCGCGCCAGCGTTTCGCCCCCAGGAGAAAAGACGCTCGATTTGCTACTCCTCCTCCTCCTCCATCATCAACCTCAT